>JAJOOO010000582.1:0-55455 GCA_029582685.1 Solanum piurae | reverse complement strand
CTTGTCATTGAGGGGGTTCAAAATATATATATCCACATAAATCCAGAAAATTAACCTTATATATACAGTGTAATTTTTTTCCGAGGGGGTTCGGGTGAACCCCCTGGACAACACGTGGGTCCGCCCCTGCCCATGTCCCATAACTATGTGCCACCGTAGGTTTGTCTTAGATAGACATTAGCTAGTTGATCCACTAAAGCTAAAAGTTTATGGTTCTTACCTTGACAAGTAAGGACTTTTTTTTTTGGTGTGGGATAGACACTGAATTCCATGTTATAGCTCATGTGGTCTATATGTCGGTTAATGGCTACTTCCCACAATTATGAACTAAGGTTACTTCTAGAAGTATCTCACATGTGTTTTAAAGATGATTTGACTTACATTGACCCTGAGCACGATTATGTTTTATAACCTTTTATCTTATGGATTAGCTTGGTCATTGCATGTCATGTAAAGTCCTTTTTAGCATGGTTTCAACTCTTATGCATTGCTATCATACTTGATACATTTTATGTACTAACACATACTCTTGCCTACATTGTTTTCTCCAAATGTAGGGTTTGACGCTCCTATTCTGCATACTCTTGGCTAGTTGATACCTTTGTAGCTTTTGACGATTTGTGAGTCCTCATGTTCCGAGGATCGAGACTCTTTGTTGCTTTATGTCTTTTCTTTCGGATGTTGTATGTGATGTATGTGTTACGTCCCAATCACTCTTTTGATGTAATAGTTGACTTGAGACTTATGTTAAGACTTTCGCTACTATTTGTCAAACTCTTATTATATTAAGCTATCTTTTGAACTCTTTAAATTCTATTATCTTGTATGATGCATGCTAAGTGACTTGCGTAAGGCCTCTCGGGGTCCTATACGTCATGTCACTTCTAGGGTGTACTTTGGGTCGTGACACTTTTTTTTTCTTTTTGGTTAATTTTAGACACAATTTTTTTTTAAAATTAAATAATTTTAAAAATTTTAAAATTATTGAATTTATGTATTGCTGACACATGTCACTTTTTACTTCTCCTATTATATATAGATAAATATCTATACAACGGCCCCACTCTTGTATTTCTATTGCTTCCGCGTAGTTTTGTTTAATTATATTATCGCTTACCGTTTTCGATTTTGACTTGCCTATTGCGGGGTTTATGGTAGGCGTCATCATAACCCGATTTCGGAATTTGTCATAATATTCATTATATAAAGATATTTTTGGTATTCTCATATGGATAGTCTACTTTTTTTCCAAATAAATAATGAACCTTGGTTAAACCTCACTATATTTGAATAATTAAAATTGGCTTAAGTTATTCAGTTTTCTTTTATAAAAAAATACTTTTCTTTTAAATGAATTATTCTCTTAAGTTAATCAAATATGTGTTAGTTAAATAACCAGTTAACAACGTGTTTGTGAACATTATTTAATTGCTTAAAACCCTCTTAAAGGTATTATTAGAACCCTTACTCGAATATTTGAGTAAAGAATATTCCGTTAGATTTTTTCGATAAAAAAGTTTATTAATTAATTTCTATTTCACAAATTAAGTGACGACTTAGAAGAGCTCAATCAAGAACAGAAAAAAAAGAGCTAGAAACAGAAAAATAAACATGAAAACATAAGGTCAGTTACAAGAGTTTTCCAAATTGACCATAGTCTTTTATTTCTATGTTATTTACTTTATTGCAAGACTTGGCACCTGGACCAACTGACCTTATTTTTTATAAAAAAAAAATGTTACAACTCTTATTGTATCTTATATAAATCTAATGACTGTGTTTCTACAATGTATTTCTCATTTTTGGGTGAAACATGTGAAAATAAAATCAACAAAATTCTCATTATTCTTTTCCAAATAATTCTTTTTCCTAAAAAGTGAAGTTCTAGCAATGTTTGACTTTCTAATTTTGGCCTGAAAATAATCTAAAAATAATTAGAAATTTTTTAATTTTTTTTGTTTTTGAAAAATGTGATTGTGAGCAAAAAATCTAAGTGATAGATGAGTGTATCTCACTATCTAAGAATGAGATCATGTGGGGGTCAAGACTATCAAATAGCCAAAGTCATAGGGGTAATAAAGATTACTAATAATTCGAGAGGTTGTGATTAAATACACTAATTTTAGGGGTGTTTAGTCAAACAAAAAATATCATGATGAGGATTAAAATTTACTTCGGATATGTGATTTATGAACATAAATTTTAATAATCAATAGAAGGGTTCTAATACCAACTAATTACTTCTCCAGCAACACCAACAACCGATTTTTTCTGATGCAACATATGATGCTGATTCAAGAAATGTTTCATCAACTGCCTACGCCTCTAGCATCGACTAGCAGATCTCAACCATGGCCCCCTAGGAATGATTTGAGGTTTGTGATATGAAAACTCTCACTAGGTTCACGGATCATCTTACAGACAATTATAAAAATGTCAAATTGAGTTTTCTTGAAATGAAAATGAATTCTTCCTCATTTTTGCTAAGACGAACCTAGATCCTAGATAGAATTTTTATATCACAGTGCCTCAAATGATGCCTAGAGGCCCATGGTTGACGTCTGTTATTCGAAGTATGAGAAGAGCGCAATTGAGGACCGTTTATTTAATCAACGTGTGATGTTGTTGAAGAGAAAATTAACCTATTGTTTATGTTGATGTGGAATATGTTAGTTGATAGTAGAATCTATTGTTTTTCTTTACTTGACAAAAACTCAAAACATATTTTTTTATTTTTTTTTATTTTTTTTTGGGGGGAGGGTTAACCGAAGCATTCTAGAATTAACTCCTTGTTTGTGCCGCTATTCCTTGGCTTGAAGAAATGTTGTAGACATTGGATTTTTGTTGGAATCTACAAGCCGTATTCAATTAGAGTTGGGACTCTACAAGGTGTGTTCAATTCCAATTAGAATTCTTGGAATCTACTCAACCCTAAACATCAGATCACGCCTATTTAAAGGGTACTATATTCCTTTGAAAAGGCATCTCAAATATTCTGCAAATTCATGCAATATTCATAAAGAGATCAAATCCAATCATCCTAGTTCGGAAAATACGTCACAAATGGTCCTCGAATCATGGATAAATCTTGGGAGAGTAGAATCAAGGGAGGAACAGATTTGTACCCATATTATTTTATCAATAAATTTTTTTTGTTTCCTCAGATTTTATTTATGGTTGATTTATTTTCCATATGTTTAAAATTTGTAGCAAATAATCATGTCTTTTTTTTCAAACACATGCATTTGTACATCAATATTGTCACTCCCCATGCCTACACCCTGGGCAGGACTGACACTCGAGAACCATTGATGGCCCCAAGCGAACCCTTGGTCTGGCCTACTTGCTCAGCGGAAGACTATATGCAATAAGAAAGAAATTCAAATGCTAAACAACTTAACTGTCTAAAACTGAACTCATAATGTTTTGAAAATAAACATTTAACTTAGCCAAAATGACAACTCAAATCTAAACATACGCCAATAACAAAATGATGACGAATGAACTAAACATCTGACTGACTATCTATGAAGCCTCTAAAATAACTGAGATGGATGCCGGGATAGGCCCACGACATCCTAATGAACTATCCCTCCTTAATAGACGAAATATTCCTATTATGTCAATGCCAATTGAATCTAATACTGAAAGTAACAAAAGAGATCCTCCGAAATGCAAAGAGGCTCACCAACAGACTATGAATTGTTCACTGGATCAACGATGCGTTGGATGTCGATCCTAGTTACATGCGTCTGCATCATAATACGATGCAGGCCAACTGGCATCAGTACATTGAATGTACGAGTATGCGAGCAGGAATGTTAAACACAACATAAACTTGAAAAGAATCTGAAAGGAATTGAAGAACTTACATATCTCAACTCAAGTCAACATAACTGAACTCATTTCAATATAAAGCAGTTCAAAGCAAATGCAATATAAAGAAAAGTTGTTTAAAATATGATGTCAACTATGTGTGTATGCAAAGATACAAATAACTCTGAGATGTATGTAAAAATATAAATAAACTAATGTACATGAAAATACAAAGTACTGCTGTGGAGTTTCTCTAACCGACAACCATCACATAAGAGCTATTGTGATGATACAACGATCTCCCTCACGCTGCCAGCGCATCCTATACCTTGCCAAGGGTATAATACCTGAACTACTAAGTGGATTCACTAGTCTATGCGAAAAGGATTCATCTAAAAAGTATGACCCTTTTCTACGCATGATGGCTACATGGTTTATGGAGACGTGAAAACTCAAGCTCGTCCCCATATCGGTGCTCACTACTACTCCCAAAATATGATACTAGCTCTTATGTTTAAAAACATACTTCTTTCTTTGATTTGAGATTAGGCTAAAAAACTTAGCTCAAAGGCTATCTTGGAAATTAAAGTTTCCCCTCTTGCTTCATTTAGAAAGAAATTAATCTTTTCTGAAAACTAGCTCGAAGGCTCTTTGGAAATCTCAGTTTCCGTTCTTATTTAAATGTGAAAACATTTTAAATCTCTTTGGGAATACTTAGTCCCCATACACAAGGTTAAAAACATTTGTAAAAGACTTCTTGAAAAAACTCTGAGAACTTCCTAGACTTGGCTCTTGACTTTCCTTGAATTTGAATTTATGGATTCAAGGTTATGATTCATGTTTTTAGATGATTTCTAGATGTTTAGAAGTCATTTAGAGTAGTTAGAATCGATAGGAAGTGTTAATACACTTTAAAAGGACTTAAACGGACTGAATGACGAAAACTGGGTGAAAAACGCCGGTTCAAGCGCGTCCGGGGCGCGCCGCGCCAGGCCCCAACTTACTGGGGCTCACTTTGGGCGCACTGCAGGCGAGCCGCCCCATCCCTCCTGGCGCTATGGGGGCGCGTCGCTCGAACTGTTCCTTCGGGAAAAAACTGACGAACCTTTGATCTCATTTTCTGATCCTAAATCATTTTAATCTGATTCTTTTTCTCAAATTCACTTTAGATTCATGTACTCAAATCATATACACAAAATCTAACCCAAACAAATCAAGGAAACAACACTTAATCAACAAGAAACTCATTAATCCCAACTCATATTCAAGAACGAAATCAATTCAAGAACAACTATCGAGAATCTCAATTTCTCAATCTTTTAAGGACGAAAATACGCTGAATTAAACATGCTTGGCGCGTGGGTGAACTAACCCAACGCTATGCGATCACATACCTTGTAGGGATCACCCCCGACGAAATCCACAAGCTAAACTTCGACGATCTTGGTGAATCTTGCTTCCTCTTCTTCCTTCTCCTCTTCCTTTCTCTTCTCTAAAACCCCAACTCTTTTTTCCCAAAAGCGTAAACTGACTAAGTTTAGTTTAGACCCCTAAGTAATTACCAAAAACAAATTAAAATAAAAGGGTAGGGAAAAGACCAAACTACCCTTCAAAAATCTAGATTTAGACTTTCCTTAATCCAACAGCCCAACTTCCAAAGGGCATAACTTACTCATACAAACTCGGAATTGTGTAAACGCGGCGGCGTTGGAAAGATAATTCCAACCATAGCTGGAAGTACACCTAACTCATCCTAAGCTAGGAGTTATGGCCGTTTGAAGTTTACCAAAAACTCATTTTTTCCTAACTTAACAAAATTTCCAGATTTTCATTCCTTCCAAAAATGACTATTTTCAATTATTAGCTTCTTCCTAGTTATTTCAAATTGTTAGATATTACAAATATACCATGTTGCCCATTCTATCTCTGCATTTTGTTATTTCCATAGTCATCATCCTAGGGAGAGGATGAAGAGTGCATATATAAAGGGAAAAAAAATAGAAGTGATAGGGAGAATTGGGTTTGGAGAAAATTAAGCTTTTCTTATGGTTTTGAACGTATTTGAAATAAAGAAATAAACTAAAACATAACATATATTCTTATACATTCATAATTTGAATAAAAGTTGTCTCTAAACCCAACTCCCCCTTTCTCTTCAACTTTTTCACATTATATATAAAATCCTCCTCCTCCTCCTCTCCTTAAAATGATGACGATGAAAGTAACAAAATGAAGGGACAAAATGGGCAACATGGTATGTTGACGTACCAATGCATTTGTTGTGAAAGAAACTTTTCTTCTAGCCAATGCATAGTAGTTCATACAATGAGTCACTTCAAGGCTGACTTGGTTAAATGAAGCCCCAAAGAAAAGTGGTTGTACTATTTTTTTTTAATTATCGATAGCAATAGAAAGGTTCTACTACCAACTAATTAATTCCCAGCAGCAACAACAAGAGATTTTACTATAGCAACATCTGTCATTGATTCAACAAATATTCATCAATTGCCTTCATCTCAACTTCATCTAGCAGATTTCAACCATGGCCCGTTAGGATTGATTCAAGGCTTTGTGATATAAAAACTCTAGCTAGGCTTAAGACTAGTATTACTAAAGATGAGGAAAATGTCATTTTGAATCTTCTTGATATGAAAATGATTTCTTCATCATTGATAAGACAAGATTCATTTGAAAAATCCTCAATTGATGCCTCAAGGGCTATGGTCAACATTTGCTAGTCAAAGTTGGAGACAGGCAATTAATGAACATTTGTTCAATCAGCATCTGATGTTGTTGTAGAAAAACCTATTGTTGATGTTGCTGAGGAATTGGTGAGTTAGTTGTAGAAATCTATTGCTATTGTTGACTTGGAAATAACACAAATACTTTTCTTTGTTGTTTTTATAAAACAATCATTCTTGAACTGATTCCTTGTATGTGCCTCTATTCATTGACTTTAAGAAAAGATTTCTTTACAACATATGTATTGGTACATCAACATACCATGTTTCCTATTTCATCCTAACATTTTTGTTACTTCGATGTTCATCATCTTATAGAGAGAATGAGGGATATACGTATAAAGAGAAAAAAAAATAGAAAAGGTAGGGGAATTTGGTTTGAAGACATTTCAACTTTTATTCAGATTTTGGATGTATTAAAAATTATGATGACTGTTTACTTTAATTCTTTATTTGGCACTAGTGTATTTATTTTATTTCTCAAAAAAAGCAAATTGGATAGATAAATGACTTATCCGAAAGTTATTATCATGATATTTAGTTTGTGAGAATATCCCTAAACTTAGTGTGTTTTATTCAAAATCTCTTAAATTAGTAAAAATATTACTTACTCCTCTGACTTTGGCGATTTGATAATCATTACTCCTACCTGATATCATCTTTAGAGAGTGAGATACACTCACATACATTTTTTGTTCATGTGACATTTTTTTATGATAATCTATTTTTTAAAATTTGTACATTACTTTCGATATAAAAAAACTCTGCTAGAACGTCACTTTTTTAGGGAAAAGAAGTATTTAGATAAAAATAATGGGACTTTGGAAAATTTTGTTTTACATATTTTTGCCCAAAAATAAGAAATGCATTCTTGAAACAGATAGTCAAATCTATATAAGATAAAATAATATTTATACAGTTGTTACCTTTAATTTGCAATACTTTTTATTTCACTTAAAATAAAGGAGGTTTAACCAACTATTATAGACGAACAAATTGTTTAGAAGAAAGAGGGGGCAATCATGATGTACCAAGTCACTTAATCTACTTTTCAGGCAGTATCAAACAAGCATTAGCAATTGAAATATGACAAGACAACTCACATATTTATCTCCACATATATGATAAGTTAGGGAGCTCAAATATGAAGAAGTAACAAAGGTATAAACCATTTAGCATTTATGAAGATTAGTTGAGATCCTTTTTTAGATGAGATATCATTTCAAATTTTTCTACAAGTCATATATAACTATATTAATCAGAAGTACTCCCAAGTAAAAAAATATAAATTTCAGCAAACGAAAAGAAATAGGAAGAGATAGCTCTTCTATTATATTGATAGAAATCTTACTAGAAATATTGATTAAAGAACACGTGAATCAATTATAACATGAAAGAAGTAAAATTTCGAATGAAATCTATCTTAATATAGTTAAATTTGAACTCATAATAAGATCTTATCATGACATATGGAATCTAATGAGGAAGGATATTAGCTCTTCAAATCATGCTACATCATTTATATATCAATGATTACAGTAGTTTAAGCAGACAAAAATAAGAAAAATGTAAAATTCTCCAAGCTAAGACAAAAAAACAAAATGAAACTTTTCTAAAATTTAAACTAAGCACAAACAACTAGACAAAAATAGAAATGCAAAACTGAAACTCATATATAGAAATAAATCTATTTGAAGCACAAAAATAAAAAGGAATTTATGCAGAGGAAAACATGAATTCAAAATTAAAACTCGAATACAAAAATGAATCTATTCTAAGCAATATAAACTAAAATAAAATAATAGAAGATAGGAGACAATTACCTCTTGTAGAGCAGGAACTGGGACAACGACCTAAAATCCTTCTTCCAGCTTCGTCCACAAACAAAATTAGAAAATCTCAAATTTCTTAGGTCGAACCTTCGTGGGTTCGTTTCACACAAGAGCACTGCTCTTACACCTAAGAGTTCCTAAATTTCCCCCCTTTATTCGATGCATAGGATGGCTATTATATATTTGATTTTTGGGGGAAATCATGCCCAAAACGATGTGGGACTTGAGAGTTTTTGAATGGTAAAATTACGTAGAGAATATATTATAAGACCAAAATTACCACAAACACATATGCTATTAGATATTTACATATAATATCAGATTAATTCCTAAATACACTTGAGTACTAATAAATAGATATACACAATCAATTATTGATAGCTATCCCTAGTATTAGCACACAATCTCTTAATTTTGTCATAACAATTTGTATTATTGATAGTATACAATATCGAATTTAATTATTATTATTATTGATTGTATTATTTTTGTATTAAAATTGATAATTTGATATTAACATACAATCTTTGAATCTTTTCATCGGTTCTCATAATTTTTTAATCAAATGATTTTTTAGTAATTTTTCCATTATCTTTAAATTAAATAGATTCTCTCTTTGTTGTTAAGGTTTTACGAATTATATTATGGGTGTAAGTCCTCCTCCACTTTCTTTTGTGTACATAAAGCTCAATGACTCCTCTTGAATAAGCCATCCTTGAGCCAAAGGCAAGAAAAGTAAATATGTTTGGTCCAAAGGATCAATATTAGCATGTAACAACAATAACAATAAAAAAAAAAACGACTAATTAGTGTCAAAATTGAACCAACTAAAACATTTTAAGTAGTAGTGGAAGACCCAAACACTAGTCCAAGCGAACATAAACTGGTCTTGAGCCTAAGATCCAGTTTGTCTCACTATTATTGGGGCAAGATCCACATTATTTTATTATGTTGTTTGGTTTGAATTCTTCTCACTAACTTTTTAATTTCAATCAAGATGAATTCGCTTGGAAAAGTTTTATTTTTTCTATGAATATTTACTCTTAATATATTTTCTTACTATGAATGTTAATTATAAATAATTATTTTTGATATTTTCATATGGTTAGTCTACTTTTTTTTCAGAATAAATAATGAACCATGGTTAAATCTCACTATCTTTGTGTGGATAACAAAGTTTTGTTAAATTTAAATCCGTAAAGAAATTAGATTTTATTAAACTCAAGATATATTAGTCCAAATAAATATTATGGATTAGTACGATTTAATTTAAGTCCACTAAGTAAGGATTTAATTAAGGAAAAAAATTCAAAATAATAATATTTTAGCTTTTAATGGGACTCCTTAGCAATAATTTCACTATTTATTTAAAATGTCAATATTTTAGTTTGTTAAGGGCTGAGTTATATATTTATTTTATTTTGATTAATTTGAAAGAATACAAATAATTAATAACATAATAGAGAAAATCATGGAATAGAAAATTTCAAAAAAGGTAAAAAAAATTAAAAGTTAACATCAATTATGTTTTTGAAAGAGCATATGCTGTCATTTTCCTTTCTAGCGTTTTTTTCCTTTGTTCTTAAGAATTTCATTTTTTTTTTTAAAACAGTAGTTTGTATTTTATATCTTATATGAGTGGAAGTGTTGGAAAATTTCTAATGCCCTCTGTTTTGGATATTTAAATGTTTGAACTTCTTTGAATATGTGTTCATCCGAAATGTATTCGAATACCTAATGATATGTATAACTAATTTAAAATACAACAATTGTTGGTATTGATTTATGATGAATACAACTCTTTGGCATTCTAGTTCAAGTACAAAAATAAAGGCAGTTGTGAAGTATATACCAAAATATAAATACAAATTAGTTGTAAATCGAATTGATATTGAAAAATACAGTTGCGATGAATACATAATACATAGAATAAGTTGTATTCAAAATAAACTGTATTTATATTTCAATATCCAGTGTTGTTATATTATTATTTCACTTTAAATTTGCATAAAGTATTTTCTGGCTCAGTTTTTATTTAAAATATGAGGTTGTATTTGAATATATCAAACGCAGAATGCCTTCTTGTGATGTATTCGTCGCAATTTTATATATTATGTATTCATACAAATTATATTGCTTTAGCCAAATAAAATACAAAATATGTCTTACTAAGTTTGTATTTCAAATATCAGGTTGTATTTTAGTATGATTTTGTATTTCAAACGAAAAAAATGAATACCAATAAATTTCTGATTGATTCCGTCACTGTACACAATCAGATGCTTTCCCCAAAATCTAAAACCCTAAAAGAAAATTTCAATATTCTCAAAATATATGTATTAAATATCAAACAAAATAAACATATAAATAAATTTCTAGATTCTACAAAATCTGAAAAATTAAAAGAAAATCACAAAAAAATTGAAAAAAATTGTTTAAAAGAATAAAAATCTGAAATACATAAATATTTGATGAATATCTAAACAAAATCACATAAAAATCAAACAATTTGACTGGAAATCCGTAATATATAGAATCCGGAATTTAAACCATAATCGGTGATTTTAAACAGCAAATCAAAATAAATCTAACTAAATAATGAAAATTACCTTGCTAATCGAGAAATCTTTTGAATTAATAAAGAGATTTCGTTTAACAATCGAGAAAATTTCTTGAATTAAAATATATATTTTGATGAACAATTTGTGAGCACCTTGAAGAAATAGAATCTGGAAACGTGAAAAGTGGGAGGTAGAAACGTGAAAGGTGAAGAAGGAAGGTTAATGTGTATTGGTTTAATTATTTTTTTTCGTTTTAAATGGTCATTGGTTTATAATTTGGTCCAATATAGGACTGTTTTCATAAATAAAATTAATTTTAAATAATAAAATCTGAATACATATTATTTTCTAAAAATATTGTCATTCTGACATTTTAAATAAATATGTTAAAGTGTTGTTGTTTTAACTAATTATGTTAGGTATTATGACTTAATTGCTAATTTTCCCTTTAATTAAAGCTAAATTTCATTGGGCTAGCCCGTCAAATTGGATAACTAATGACAAGACTACGTTGCCAAAGTCCAAGTTGTCATCTCATTCTACAAGTCAAATTTGGTGTCACATATTAAATGACGTAGCAGACCAAGTAAAGTGAAGGAGCAAACAAGATTATGCCACGTATCAAACGATATGACATGCCTAGCCAAATCGAGGACAAATAAAAATGTGTCACATGTGTACGAGTGACATGTTTTGACCAATCAGATATCATCATGTCTCTTAAATCAGATTGGCCTGAGGAAGCATGTCCTCGTCACGACTCTTCCATTCTATAACAATAAATAGCGTCCACATCGTTAAGAAAAGACACCAGAATTTCAACAAGTAGCCAGAGAGAGCTTGTGGATCAAACACCGTAGATTTCTCTACAACCTACAAGTTCAAGCATTCAAGCACTCAAGTTCAAGAAACAACTCAAAACCAGGACCACCAGATTCAACAACAAGCTCAAATGCACTTGAATTAAAGTACAAGTAAAGAACAAGTTCATCAAGATTCAAGATCAAGATCAAGTCCCTTGAAGACAAGTACAATCAAGAACAAGTCAATCAAGATTAAATATCAAGGTCAAAAGTGTCATGACCCAAAATCTCATGTCATGATGGAACCTACTAACATTCCACTAGTAGGTAAGTCAACCCCATAACTCGGAACCAGAAGCAATGGGATATTATACGAAAGAGGAGAATTCAGATAATAAAGAATAAATAGAGAAACAAAAAGATAAAGAAAGAGAAACAAGATATACATATAACACCTCATGACCTGGTATTAGTCGATAGTCCAACTACTAATTACAACATGACTACAAAGTTAATACAAATATATACAGAATTATCTCCAATTACAAAATAAAAATTGGTCTAGTAAAAATAGAGGGAGATTGGCAACTCCAAACGTTAGGAGCTCACCTCAGGTTTTCGAGAAATAGATGTTATGCATGAGGTACACGTCTCATACTATGATTTGCAGGGTGCAAATGTGTAATATGAGTTCCAGCAAGAGGTACTCAGTAGGCATAGGCTGACTAAGTTTATGGTGGAGGGCATATGTTAAGTGTAGACCTATCAGTTCACTTTCTTTGACTTGGACCCAGTTTTACTCTATCTTTTTTGAAAAATATGTTCCTTGTACTTTGCGAGAAAGTAGACATAATGAGTTCACCATTATAGAGCAGGGGAGTTTGTTTTTCATATAATATGAGACTTGTTTTCACTCCTTATCCATGTATTCTTTGCAACTACTTTCCATAGAAGATGAGAAAACACCAGATACTTTTTTTACATATGCATTTTTTGAAATCTTCTTATTTAAAGCACCCAGCCCTTGGATGATTTGTTAAGGGTCTAGATATGCGACTCCAGCTTGCAACTCTATAGATTGTAACTTATAGTATATCATTTTAGGAAGTGCTTGAGCATGCTATGAATGTAGAGGGTGTAAAGCAACATTTTTATGCTAAGTCTCCAGAAAAGAAGGTCATCAAGGGTGGTGGTTTCAATGGGTCCTTTTCTAAGGGGCTAGTTCCCTTGGCACCAATATCTTAAGGGGTATTCTAGATGCCCAATTCAAGTAGCTATGCAAGTATCATCTGCAGGGTCCATCTTGGACCATACAAGAACCATCAAGATATGAAGGATATTCTACCTCTTTATTTCAGGATAGAGGCCAACTTTGGACTGAGTCTACTTAGAGCGTGGTCAGCCAGAGCACATTCATAAATAATGTCCTAGATTTAGATAGACTAGAAATATTGTTCTACAACCAACTTTTCAAGTTATTGTTCTAGAAGGTAGAGAAGAGAGCCATTTAGTAGGGTTCATCCTCAGCTTGGGTGAGGTGGACACACAATCGATAGGGATAGCACTCACCCCACTAGAGGAGATACTTAGGAAGGTAGAGGTAGAAATCAGCTGAGTAGAGAAAGTGCCCAGACTGGGGCAAAGTTGATTTTTTTATGTTTTATCGGGTAAACATGAGGTGAAAGTGACCGGCGTAAAGATCATAAGTACCCTTCTTGTTTATGACCGAATGTATACTTGCTCTTGTTTTTATCTCGGTTCCACCTTTTCTTATGTATATTCTTACTTTTTTGTTAGTATGGATATGGTTTATTAGTCTTACTAGAGATTCTATGATCTACATACGGTCTACCATTCTTGTGAGGTGACTTTTATAGGTTATTAAATTTGGGTTGATTTAGTGATCCTAGATATAATAGATTGTGATCTTATTTTGGGGATAAGTTGGTTGAATCCGTATCATTCTATCGTAGACTATCATACTAAAATTGTCTATATCTCCATGCTTGGTGTGTTTAGATTAGAGTGGAAGGGAGATTATAATCCTTCTCCTAAAAGATCATATCTTATATTTGTGCAAAGAAGTTAGTATAGAGAGGATATTTAGCATTTATGGATCATCTTTGATATACAAGTGTAGAGGTATCTTTTATTGGGTATGTTCGAGTGGTATATAATGTATTGGAGGTGTTTCTCACTCACTTACTTGACATGCCACCAAATTAGGATATTGATTTTTCCATTGATTGAGTTGAGAGAGTTGAAAGATTAGTTGCTAGACTTGTTCAGTAAGGTGTTTATTTGAATAAGTTCATCTCCTTGGGGTGCTTTTGTCCTATTTGTGAAGAAGAAAGATAGGAGTATGTGTGTATTGACTACTGTTAGTTGAACAAGGTCACTATTTGGAATACGTATCCCATTTTGTGCATATATGACTTCTTTGATTAGTTTCAAGGTGCGTCAATCTTCTCTACGATTGACTTGAGGCCCATGTATGATCAACTTAAGATTCAGGCTAAAAATATTCGTGAGACAGCCTTTTGGACCATTTATGCACATTGTGCATTTCTGGTTAAATCTTTCACTAATGCTCCTATCACTTTTATGAGCTTGATGAATAGTGTTTTCAAACCCTATTTATATTTATTCGTTATTGTGTTCATGACATCTTGATATTTTCTAAGAGTAAGGAGAGGCATGAGAATCGCCTTAGGATTGTTTTGGGGTTGCTAAAAATGAAGCGGTTGTTTGCTAAATTTTTTAGGTGTACTTTTTGGTTGTCTATAGCGTACTTCCTAGGGCATATGGTTTCTAAAGAGTGAGTGATGGTTGATAAGATAAAAATAGTTAAGAATTGGACTAGGACCACTTCAGTCCTAGAGATTCACACTTTTGTGGGGTTAACCGGTTATTACCATCGGTTTGTGAAGAGGTTTGCTTCTATTTCCTCTAAGTTGACCCGTTTGACTCATAAGGAGGTTTCATTCAAATGGTTTAATAAATGTGAGGAGAGATTCCAAATGCTCAAGAATTTGCTAACCACAAAAGCTATTCTAGCTTTGCCCATGAAAGGTAAATATTTTGTAGTTTACTGTGATTCTTTATGTTCTAATTTGAGTGTTTTTATGGTGTAGGATAAGCTAGTTTCTCTCTATATATAAGTGACTTGACAAGCACCTCTCGGGTGTCTTCCGCCAGCTTACCGACCAGGGCTTGTTTTGGTATTTCACAATTCTTAATGGTTTAACTTTTTTGTACTTCATTGTTACATGGATGTACCTTTACTTTACGGACAAAAAAGTCATACTATTTTCAATTATTTACAGTCTATCTTTTGAATGCTTCTAGACAATTTGTGGGCCCACTTGCATTGTGCTCCATACACGTGTGATTGCTGCCTTTTTAAGACTATCTCTTTTAACTTGTGGGCCGACTTTACACTTAATGTAGTTGGGCATTAATTAAAAATATGATTAGTATCAACTATCAAGACGTGAAAAAACGGATTCTTATTTTCTTTCAAATGCAAAAGATATTGATAATTATAATTGCTAATTAAATATTGCATTAATAACCTAATCCTGGAAATTAAAATTTTCTTTGGGGCGTGTTTCAAACGGAAACATTTTGGTAACTATATCAAATTACACAAAAATACTATAAATTACAATAATTATTGATCTAAAAAGTTTAAAAACATGCGGTTAATTAGGATAGGGGAAGTTAGAGAAAATGAAATAAAAATAAATATAAGTCACGGTAATTAATAACTTAAAAAGTTAAAGACATAAAAAATTTAGTTGACTATCAAAATTATGCCAGTGATACATAAATGGAATAGAGAGAGACGGACATAGTATTATTTAAAACTTACGTAAAATAACTACTATAAATTACAATAGTTAACGACTTAAAATATCTAAATAGCATATTTAAATTCAATTGAATTTTCAAATTCTATTTATGTCACATAATCTGAAACTAAAAAATATTTTCTTCGTCCACTTTTAATTGTCATAGTTTCATTTTTCAGAGTCAAACGATAATAACTTTGACTAACATTTTACGATGTATTTTTTTTTTCATAATATTGATATCCAAAAAAATTAGAATTTATAGTACTTATCGTATAGTTTTTGATTATCTTAATTTTTTTGTTTAAAATATCGAATTAATGTAATCTAATTTAACTTTAAAAATTAGTCAAATTGCCTTTTAAAAAGCACAATATGACAATTAAAAATGGATAGATGACGTAATGTGTATTAGGCACGTGCTAGCATGGGTCTTGTATATAATCATTTCATATGTCTCTAGATAGTGGAAGGTTCATGAGAAAAAACTATTCCACCACATGATTTGAAATTGGCGGTTGTGGTATTTTCTCCAAAAATTTGGAGACATTATCTTTATGGTGTCCATTGTGAGGTATTCAGTGATCACCACATCCTTCAACATGTGTTACTCAAAAGGATTTGAATGTGAGACAATGAAGCAATGATTATGATGTTACTATCTTGTATCATTCAGGTAAGATTAATGTGTGTCACGATCCAAAGTACACCCAAGTCGTAACATAGCGTATAGGACCCTAAGAGACCCAATACAAGTCACCTAGCATGCATATACAAGATAATAGAATCTTAAAGAGTTCAGAAGACATTTTCGATTCATAAAGAGTTTTGTAAAAGTAGCGAAAGTCTAACATAAGTCTCAAAGTCATTTATTGTGTCACGACTCGAGCCTACACCCTGGACGTGGCCGGCACTCGAGAACCATTGTTGGTCCCCAAGTGAACCCTCATTTTGGCCGACTACAAGCGGAAGACTAACTTAAGCATACAAAGCTTAAAAATTGAATAAAATTCATGAAACTTTCAAATTTTTAACTCAAATGAATAACTGTGAATAAAAATAGAATATTCAACTAGCCAACAATAGACAACTCAAGTCTTTAATACATTTAATAAAATAAATGAACAAACTTCTGAAACTCTACTATCTATCTATGAAGCCTCTAACTGAAAAAGATGGAAGTCGGGACAAGACCCACGACATCCTAACAAATCTGAAAAGTAAATGAAATCCTCCGGAAGCGAGGAGGCTCACCATAGCTAACTCGAACTCCATGTGGTATCAATGAAGCTTCTATTGATGATCCCGAATACCTGAATCTGTATCATGAAAGGATGCAGGCCAAATGGCTCAGTACGTGGAATGTACGAGCATGTAAGGGGAATTCTAAAGCATAACATAAGCTTGAAACTTGATAAAAAGGAAACATCAATTTCCAAGAGAGCCTTTGAGCTAGTTTTTGAGTAATTATCTCAAATCACAAAAATAGTTTTGTTTTTAAAACATATGAGATGAGTATATTTTGGGAGTAGTATTGAGCACCGATATGGGAAAGCGAGTTCATAATAACTCAAGTTTCCATAAACCATTTAGTCATCATGGTTAAAAAGGATCATACTGTTTAGATGACTCCTTAAGTGCTTTTTAGCATAGACTAGTGGATCCACTTAGTTAAGGCGTTCTATATGACGGCAAAGTATAGGATAGTTCTGGCAGCATGGCCAAGACGATGTATCATCACTAGGGCTCATAGTGATGGTTGTCGGTTAGAGAAACTCCCTCAAAATTATATTGTATTTTTATATACGCATTGAGTTTTATTGTATTTTTTTTCAATTCATTGAGTTGCTATCTACAGTTTTACAACTTTCCATATATATTGCATATTTTACTATTGTCTTATCCTTGAGCATTATGAGTTGAGTATTTCGAGTTGAGTATTCTTGAGTTGTTCTGTGTTTCATTGTATCGAGTACCTTATTATTGAGTTTCGCTGAGTTGACAACCTTATTACTGATTTGAGTATCTTATCCTTGAGTACTTCTGAGTTGAGTAAGTTTGAGTAGTCTAGAGTACCCATGAGTATTCCTTGAGTTGAGTAAGTTTGAAAAGAGACCCGAGCCTACACCCCGGACGTGGCAGGCACTCGAGAACCATTGTTGGTCCCCAAGCTAACCCTCATATGGCTGACTACAAGCGAAAGACTAACTCAAGCATACAAAAGCTTAAAACTAAATTACAATGAAAAGATTTTCTCAAAATGAATAACTTAGAATATAATAGAATATTCAACTAGCCAAAAATAGGCAACTTAAGTCTTTAAAACATTTAATAAAAATAAATGATACAGACTTCTCAACTATACTGACTATCTATGAAGCTTCTAAATGACAAAGATGGAAGTCGGGACAAGAACCCCGACATCCTGACTAAACTGAAAAGTAAATGAAAGTACAAGTGGAACCCTCTAGAAGAAAGAAGGCTCACCATATCTAACTCGAACTCCATGTGGTATCAACGAAGCTCCTGTTGATGATCCTGAATACCTAGATCTGCATCATGAAATGATGCAGGCCAAATGGCTCAGTACGTGGAATGTACGAGCATGTAAGGGGAATTCTAGAGCATAACATAAGCTTGAACTTGATAAAAAAAGAAACATACTTACCTCTTTTCAAACTCACTCAATTCAACTCAATTCCAAAGATATGATACTTGACTCAAGGATTAGATACTCAACTTCAAAGATATGATACTCGACTTTGGGTACTCAACTCAAGATACTCAACTCAATATAAAGAAACAATACACAAGCAATATATGGAAAGTTTTTAAAATAATAGAAAACAACTCAGTGTATTCGTCTTGCCCACGCTTCCAAAACTGTCCTATACTTTGCCGTCATATAGAACGTCTTAACTAAGTGGATCCACTAGTCTATGCTAGAAAGCACTTAATGAATCATCTAAAAAATATGATCCTTTACTACCCATGATGGTTACATGGTTTATGGAGACTTGAGTTATTATGAACTCGCATCCCCATATCGGTGCTCAATACTATTCCCAAAAATGTACTTAGCTCATATGTTTTTAAAACAAAACTTCTTTCTTTGTTTGAGATAATTACTCAAAACTTAGCTTAAAAGCTCTCTTGGAAATTGGTGTTTCCTTTCCTGCTCAAATGTGAAAATATTTTAACTCTTGGGAATACTTAGTTCCCGTATAATCTTTGAAGAAATGAACTTTACTCCTACTCTTTACTCAACTCAAAGCTTAAGTCTTAAAAAAAAGTTAAAACGTTTGTAAAAGACTTCTTAAAATATGGTTCATGCCAAATTATGGACGTGAACGACTCAATGCAAGGTTTTCAGTAACCATAGATAGATCTCAATACTTGGAACTCAAGAACTTCAATGATACTACTCATTTCAAGAATGCTCAACTCAGATGGTTCATGCGGAATTATGAGCATGAACTACTCAACTCAAGGACTCAAAGATACTTCTCATCTCAAGATTGTTCGATTTATAATGTTCATGCAGAATTATGTGCATGAACAATTCAACTCAAGGACTTCATGGGTAACATGAAATAGTCCCATGATTAGAAATATAATCTCAAAGGGGATTAGGAACTCAATACTCAAGACTTAGAACTTGAAGATACTACTCCTCTCAATGATACTCAATTTATGGAGTCTATGAGGAATATATGGGCATGAATGACTCGACTCAAGGGTCAAAATATAAATAAGGAACTCATGTATATGAATCTTCTCATTCTCATACATACTTACTCAAAACTTAACTCAAATCGATGATGGGTCTCAAAGGATTCACAATTGAACTCAAAGGGTTTCTTGACTCTACTCTTAACTTTCTCTTGAATGTGAATTATGAATTATGAATTATGAATTATGAATTCAAGAGTTATGGTTCATGATATGTAGGATCTCATGATGATAAAGTAGAGTCGTGAATACATTATCCTCACTCTCATGCTCACTTACTTGAGACTTGGAACAATATACTAGAAGTTGTAGAAGACTCCACAAAAGGACTCAAGGGACTTTCTTAGACTGTTCGAAAGAATTCTCAAAACATAACTCTTGACTCTACCTTGAATTTGAATTATGAATTCAAGGTTATGATTCATTTCATGAATGATTTCTAGGTGTTTAGAAGTAGTTTAGAGTGTTTAGAATCAAAGGGGAGTAAAGGTACCCTTTGAAAGAACTCAAACGGAAGAAACGAAGAAGAATGGGTGGGGGCAGGCGACCCTGGCGCTCTGAGTGGTGCAGGGCACAAGCCCCTAAACTTTAGAGAAGTGGTTAGGTCTCTCTGGCTGGCGTGTGGCGCCAGGCCCCAACCTAGAAAACTTCGAAGACTTTCTTTGCTCGTTTTCTCAGCCTAACTCGCCTAGAATCGAACAGTTTCTTCCCCAATCACTTGGATTCGATTACTTAACATAATTACACTCTAATCTACTCAAAACAACACTCAAATCACTAAATTTCATCTCAATAAATCATCAAAACCCCAACACAACAAAATTTAGAATGAACTTCAAGAACACCTATCAAGAACTCTAATCTTTCAACTTTAAGAATGAAATTTCGCTGAAAATAACATGATTGGCGTGTGAGTGAACCAACCCAACACTATGGAAGCTTACATACCTCTTAAGGATCAAACCCACGGCGAAAATCCATAACTACACGCAAGAATCTCGACGAACGCTTGATCCTCTACTCTTTTCTCCTCTTTTCTCTTCTTTTCTCTTCTTGAAATCTCAACTAAAACCCTAGGCGTATTTTAGGATTATAAAACTGAACCGAAAAGTATTAAACCCTTAAAACATTACTAAAAATGAATTAAATCTGATTGGGTAAGGAAAAGACCAAAATACCCCTTACTATTTCCGGTTTTGACTCTCCTTATCTAGATAGCCCAACTTCGAATGGACATATCTCCCTCATACAAACCCGAAACTGAGCAAACTTGGTGGCGTTGGAAAGATAATTCAAAGATATTTCCTACGGTATTTGGTATCACACCTAACTCATCCTGAGCTAGGATTTATGGTCGTTTGAAGTCGACCCAAAACACATACGTAGCTTAACTTGCAAAATTTCAGATTTTGCTATTTCCAATTTAGTTCTTTTTTGAACTCAAGGTGCTACGTCTAGTGACTTGACCTTAATACTTAAGAATTTTAAATTCCTTGGTAAAATCCTACTCACAACGAAGGATGGTTTGAGTCTTAGTTCAAAAATATTTTCTGGGGTGTTACATATTGCCACATAGGAGTGATGGGGACGTAACTCATACATCACAAACAAAATCTGAAATTAAAAGACATGAAATCAATAAAAGAGTCTCGGTTCTCGGAACATGAGGCCCCACCTATCTTCAAAGTCAAAGGGATCACTATCCACGGGTATGGAAGGAAGGAGCGTCAGACCCCACATTAGTGAAAGTAGGCAAAAGTATGTGTTAGTACATGGAATGTACCAAATATGATAGCAATGCATAAGAGTCATGAAATTATGCCAAAAGGACTTAATATGACATGCAATGACAATGCTAAATCTTAAAATAATTTTTCAGAAAACATAAGTCATAGGCATGGTCAATCCAAGCTAAAACATCTTTAAAACATATTTGAGATACTTCTAGAAGTAACCTTAGTTCATTATTGTGGGAAGTTTGTAATTAACCGGCATAGACCATGTGAGCTATATAACATGGAATCTGGTGTCTATCCCACACCGAAAAAAGATGTCCTTACTTGCCAAGGCAAGAACCATAAACATCTAGCTTAGTGGATCCACTAGCTAATGTTTATCCAACACAAACCTATGGTAGCACATAGTTATGGGATAGGGAGATTGCTACTAGAAATTTGACCTTTTCTACGGGGGAGCTTCCATCTCAATATCCTCTTGGTGCTAAGCATAAATCATACAAAATAGTCACTAGTCATACTAATCGTATTATCCATGGAAAGGCACAATCAAGTAGCCAATCCAAGCTAGAGTTCATTAGAATAGCTCCTGAATCTTGATTCAAAGTTTAGTTGAGAAAACCTTTCAACCCTATGAATCCTTCATGTGAAAAAGCCCTTTCACATTATTATTTTGAGTAGTATGTGAGAAATCCTTTCACAACAACATTACTGTCAAAGCAACCTTACATCATTTTCATCAATTTCATCAATTTCATAAAGAAACATGCATATCTTCATAAATTCGTCTGTCATAGTTCAAAAACCACATCATAAGGTCATAGTCTAAAAATCATGGATTACACATGGTTTCATGGGAATTCAACTTAAATTATGCAATTACTTCAATTCATGCATAAAAAGAGATAAAACAATCAATTGGATCATAATTGAAAGGAACCCATGCGATTCAATAAAACCTTAATTTCAATTAGAGATTTTATCTTGTAAAATTGGACAATTTAGGAACCTTATAGAGGAAAGAACTCTATAGGTTAATACTATCATACCTTGATGTCAAAATCCAACAATCAATGGTGAATTGGAGACTTGATCTTGAAACCCTAGACTTCTTCTTCAAGCTTAAGAGAGAAATATTGGGGAAGAACTTTGATCAACCTTGAGAATTTAGGAGAATGAGTTTAATTGGGAAATTTTGGGGTAAAAATGTTTATATAGGGCCTAGGTAGAGGGTAAGACGACATAGTATTAGGTTAGAATAATAAGGAAAGGACCCAAAAGCCCTTAAAATAATACTTTCGGACTTCCACCGACGGTTAGACCTACGGTCTGTAAGTCCAACTATGGATTGTTCTGGTCAACCGTTGGTGGGGTTGAGGGACTTGTATTTGGACTTTCATACGAAGGGGCCCAAGTACAATTGATAGGTCTACCTACGGATCGTACATGGCCACCGTAGGTCCTACCAATTTCCAAAAACTTTACTTCTTTTTCCCTTGTCACCTACGGTCTGTAAGTCCTCTTACCAACCGTAGGTGGGAGCCATAGGTCACACCTGCAACCCAAAAACTATATTTTTTCAAATCACAGGTGTTAGAATATCACCCCCTTGGAACATTCGTCCTCAAATGGAACTCAAGTTATCATAAGGAGCATAAGAAGAAGATCTAACAACCCAACATGACTGCAATCACATAAATGCACATATCCAAGGAGGAAAATCAACTCAAAGCTAAAACATATCCAAAACATCTTCTCATGAGGTCTATATGCAACCTATACTCAAATTCACATAAACATGGAGAAATCAATAAAGTTTACTCATTTTCTTAAAATTTAAGTTTTTCATGAATATGCATAAATGAGGAAACATGGGAATATCTAAGACACATGAAACCAAAAGAGTAAACCATGAGGAACTAAATACCTCAAGCTAGAGTAGGAACGGAGGGAAATAGATTGGGATAATGGGATATCATATCGGCCTCGGCCTCCTGAGTAGCACCCTCAACTAACTAATTCCTCCAAAGAACCTTTATGGAAGCAACTTCTTTGTTTCACAATTGCCAAACTTGTCGGTCTAAAATCTCAATCGGAATTTCTTAATAAGAAAGACTATCTTTTATACCAGCACTCCAATGTCACTATAGATGTCAGATCACTAACACATTTCTTCAACAAGGAGACATGGAAAACTGGATGCACCGATGCCAATTCATTAGGTAAATAAAGTTCATTAGCAACCTTTTGTGGTCAGTAAAGACATCAACATGAACATCATATAAGTAATGCGTCCAAATATTTAAAGCAGACAGAACTGCCGCTAGTTCTAAGTCATGGGTAGGATAGTTCTTTTCATGAATCTTAAGTTCCCTTGAAGCATACGCACTAGCTTTCCCATTTTGCATAAGGACACGTCTTAACCCAATTCTTGAAGCATCACAATAAACAACAAACCCATCAGTTTCTTACGATAAAGTCAACACCGGAGAGGAAGTAAGTCTATATTTTAATTTCTAAAACTCTTTTCACAAGCTTTCAACCATAAGAATTTGACTTTTCTTTAAGTCAATACTGTCAACGGAGAGGCAATAGAAGAAAACCCTTCCACAAACCTTTTATAGTGACCGGCTAAACCCAAGAAACTCCTAATATCTGAAGGGCATAGATATTTAGGCCAACTCTTAACAGCATATGTCTTATTAAGATCTACATCAATACCCTTTCCGGAAACAATGCGACCAAGAAAAGCCACATATCTTAACTGAAGCTCACACTTGCTAAACTTTGCAACTACTTGTTTGTCCTTGAGGACTTGCAATAAAATCCTCAAATGATTAGTATGCTCGTCTTCACTCCTTGAATAGATCAAAATATCATCAATAAACATGATTACGAATATATCAAGGTATTGTCTAAACACCCTATTCATCAAATCCATAAATACAACCGGAGCATTAGTCGAGCCAAAGGACATCACCAAAAACTCATAATGACTATACCAAGTTCGAAAATCCATTTTTGGAATGTCACCCTCTTTCACCCTCAATTGGTGATAATCCTACCGGAGGTCAATCTTAGAGAAGTATATTGCTCCTGGTAGTTGATCAAACAAATCATCTATCCTTGGAAGAGGATACTTATTCTTAATGGTTACCTTGTTCAACTGTCGGTAATCAATTTACATATGAAGTGAACCATTTTTTTTACGAACAAACAAGACTGGAGCATTCTATGGAGAGATACTCGGTAGGATGAAACCCTTATCCAACCATTCTTTCAATTTCTCCGTTATTTCCTTAAGTTCTGCTGGAGCCATTCGCTAAGGAGGAATAGAGATAGGTTGCGTATCTGGGAGTAGGTCAATACCAAAGTTTATTTCCCTTTTTGAAGGAACACCGGTAGATCATTGGGAAACAGTTCTGGAATCTCATTAACAACGGGGACCGACTCAAGTGTAGGGGTTTCAGAATCGATATCCCAAACCCAAACAAGATGATATATGCAACCATTGGAAATCATTTTTCTAGGTTTAAGACAAGAGACAAACTGACTCTTAGGCATAGAATTTCCCCATTTCCACTCTACAATGGGTTCACTTGGAAACTGAAACTTGACTACTCGGGTTCTACAATCAATAGAAGCATAACATGAATACAACCAATACATACCAAGGATAACATCAAAATCTAACATATTAAGCTCTAAAATATCAACATGAGTGACTCTATGGGATAAGGGGATGAGACAATTTCTGTAGACTCTCTTAGCCAAAATAATTTCACCAATAGGAGTAGAGACAGAAAAAGGATCTAACAACACATTTGAAGAGATATCAAACCTCAGAGCCACATATGGCGTCACAAAAGAAAAAGGTAGAACCAAGATCAAGTAAGGCATAAACATCAAGATGGAAGACTTTCAACATACTGTTAACCACATTGGGAGAATCCTCTTGCTCATAAAGAGTTTGAAGTGCATAGAATCAGTTTTGATTGGGAGCACTTGTACCCGAACCACTAGGAGGAGCTTGCCGACCTTCTCTTACCTTAGTCATAAATGATGGACAATCACTTATATTATGACCACTCTTACCACAACCAAAGAAACCATCATTATTGGCTAAGAATTTGCCCTCATGCTTCCTCCCACATTTAGCACAAGTAAACGATGAAAATCCACAACCATTGCCTCCTTGAGGTTCAGGGTTAGACACTATCTTTGTTGAATTTAGGAGGAGCATTAGAGAAACCTTGACCGGAAAACCTTTGTCGGAGCTTAGAACAACCATGTCCATCGGACCTTGGATGTAAAAAGTCACCATCACCGGTCCTTGCCTTCTTTGCCTCCCTGGATCTTTCCTTAAGTTTCATTTTTTTTTATTTGTTGAGAATGCACCATTAGGCGAGAAATGTCGATATCATTGATGAGCATGGCAGTCCAACATTCTTTGACTACCATCTCTAACACTCGCAAAACAAACTTTCTAATCCTTTCCCTAGGATCGGCACTCATAGTAGGAGCATATCTAGACAATTGAACTTTAAAGCATAACCTTTAAACCCATGATTCCTT
Organism: Solanum piurae; assembly: GCA_029582685.1. Classification (NCBI taxonomy): domain Eukaryota; kingdom Viridiplantae; phylum Streptophyta; class Magnoliopsida; order Solanales; family Solanaceae; genus Solanum; species Solanum piurae. Next base: position 29,805 of record JAJOOO010000582.1, on the reverse strand, counting down.
AATGAAGGTTGATGAATTCAAGTACCATTTCCTCCCTCATCTCAAGGGGAAAGAACCTATCAAGGAAAATGACCTTAAACTTTTCCCAATCAAGAGGACCCACATCAACTGCCTTCTCTTCTTTTCATTAGTTGAACCAAACTTGAGAAACACCCTTAAGTTGATAAGCAGCCAATTTTTCCTTTTCCACCGGCGTCACTCCTATGATTATCAACACCTTACACACTTCATCAATGAACTCTTGAGTATCTTCCTCAACCTTGGAACCATGAAACTCTAGAGGATTTATTCTAGTGAAGTCCCTCACTCTAGTTGCCGTCATACCCACATGTGGGTTCAAGGGGACCACAACCTCTCTATTGGCTTGAGTCATCATGGCATGGGCACACACTTTGAAAAGCAGCCCTAAGCTCCGCATTAGTCACTTGTTCGGCCAAAGGGTCAGCCAGAACTTGAGGAGTTTCTAATTCCACATTCTCATTCATATTTTCCTAACGTATGCTCTCCAAGGGGCCATTTCCTAAAAAGCATCGTATAGGGATTATGAGAAGGACATTTAGAGTTACACTCTATCGCATGACTTTAGATAATGAAAAAAGTAGAGTTTCCTAATCATCTTATAGCTTCTTATTCATAAATTTGGCACGCTTCACACCCTTGAACAAGACTCTACTCGACGTGGCTTAGAGACTTCCTAGGACCTTTTTAAGCCTTGTGCTTTGAATACCAAGTTTGTCTCGACCCAAAGTACACCCTAGTTGTAACATGACGTATAGGACTCCGAGAGACCATAGACAAGCCACTTAGAATGCATAGACAAGATAATAGAATCTTAAAGAGTTCAAAAGACATTTTCGATTCATTAAGAGTTTGATAAAAGTAGCGAAAGTCTAACATAAGTCTCAAAGACATCCATTACAACATAGGAGTGATTGGGACGTAACTCATACATCACATACAAAATCTGAAACGAAAAGACATGAAAGCAATAAAAGAGTCTTGATCCTCAGAACATGAGGATTCACCAATCTTCAAAGTTCAAAAGGGATCACTAGCCACGGGTATGGGAGGAAGGAGCGTCAAACCCTATATTTGTGAAACAATGTAGGCAAAAGTATGTGTCAGTACATAGAATATATCAAGTATGATATCAATGCATAAGAGTCATGAAATCATGCAAAAAGGACTTTATATGACATGCAATGACCAAGCTAAATCTTTAAATAATATGTAAGAAAACATAAGTCATATTCATGGTCAATCAAAGCTAAAACATCTTCAAAACACAATTGAGATACTTTTAGAAGTAACCTTAGTTCATTATTGTGGAAACTTGTCATCAACCGACATAGACCATGTGAGCTATAACATGGAATCTGGTGTCTACCCCACACCGAAAACATATGTCCTTACTTTCCAAGGTGAGAACCATAAAATTCTAGCTTAAGTGGATCCAATAGCTAATGTATATCTAAGACAAACCTATGGGGCACATAGTTATCGGATAGGAAGATTGCTACTACAAACCTGGCCTCTTCTACGGGACAGTTGCCAACTCAATATCCTCTCGATGCTAAGTATAAATCCTACGAAATAGTCATTAGTCATATTCATCTTATTATCCATGGAAAGGCACAATCAAGTATTCAATCCAAGCTAGAGTTCATTAGAGTAGCTCCTAAATCTTGATTCAAAGTTTAGTTGAGAAAACCTTTCAACTCTATGAATCCTTCATGTGAGAAAACCCTTTAACATTCATGTTTTGAGTAGTATGTAAGAAATTAAACATTCATGTATTTGTTAAATTAAATATCAGTACATAATTATTATTATTTTTATCAGAACGAAAGAACAAAACACGAAATATTGAAAGGAAAATAAAAGAAGAATGCATGCTATCTCTTTTGTTGGAAACTCACCCAAAAATTACTATCAATGTGAAATACTAGTCCTCCAATTCAAATCTACAACAAACAAAAATAAAATCAAAAAGGAAAAAAAAATGGAAGAAGAACTATAAAGAGTGAAAAAGGGAGGGTGGGGGTGGGGGAATAAGGTAAGTTGGGGTTTTGGTGGGGGAGGGGTAGAAAATAGTGTGAACACCTAATAATAGACATATTTAATTACTTCTACAATATATATATATATATATATATATATATATTATTTTCATTTCGTTATTTTTGTCTTTAAAATGTTTGAATTTTGTGTCAATAGTCTGATTTTTCTTATTGATTTGGATGGTTAAATTCGGGGGGAAAAAAGTAGACACTTTTTTATAAATAATTACATTTATATGGTCGTATTCAGTGAATAACAATTATGACATATTTAATATTTACTTTTATAGTCATTTTACATTCTGAATAGATCGTATGTAAGATATAGTAGAGATTCAAAGTACCACAAACTCTACCGTTCCTTTATTTAAGCTAACAATAACTACCTTTTATAAGAATTCTAATACATCGATAATCTATTCCTTCTACAAATCAAGCTAACGATTGTTTACTACAGATTATGTTTTTTTTCCCTCAAACTGAAAGCTACTCATATTAACTACATCTAAATTTTCTGACATGAAAGAAGAAATTGTAATTTTGGTTCAACACAATGGTGGATGGGATAGTGAACACAATTTCAAAGTTGATGGTGTGACACTAAAAGAGAGTTCGAATTTGGATACCATTCTTTATGAAATAACGAAGATACTTGGTATTTATGCTTCTATGGATACAATTGAAATTAAATATTCCGTGAAGCAGAATTATACTCCAATAAATATATACAGTGATAGGAGTTTGAGATGGTACTTGGAATTTGGAGAAAAAAAGTTCCTTCACTAATTTTCCTCTGTGTATAACATTGTAGAAGAAAAAATGTGACCAAATTTTGTCAAATTCGAATCCTCACAATTCAACTTCAAATTCTACCCAGGATATGCAATTGGTAGAACGTGTTGAACTCCTCAATCACTTATGCCAGTGGAAACTACTCACGTGATGATATAGAAATTGATGAAGACGGTATAATCGACAAAAGATTTTATAAATACATTAAAAAGGTCAGTTGTATATGAACAAGGGGATACTCCAAGATGTTGTAAATCACATTGCCATCAAGGAGAATTTTCAGTTCAAAGTTAAGCATTCAAGTTCGACGGGGTAATACATGAACTTCAACTAATGGTAACAATTATTTTTATAAGTTGGTGTCAAATTCATATTATTACTGGTTATTGTGTTTGTTGTCACCGTACTTAAACTTTTAGTATATAATACTTGGTAGCTTAAACTTTAAGTATAGAATACTTGGTATCTTACACTTTTAGTATATAATACTTGGTAGCTAAAACTTTAAGTATATAATACTTGGTATCTTACAGATTTAGTATATAATACTTGGTATCTTAAACTTTTAGTATAAAATACTTGGAATAAAGTATATTCTGGTATATAATACTTGGTATAAAGTATATTCTAGTATATGACACTTGGTATAACGAAGTTTCAATTCTGATGAAAAATCTTCTTTCACTATTTTTCAAATACTTTGTATAAAAATAACCAATGTACATCAGTACAACTAAAAATCTAATATATACTGATTAAACACAAGATCGTCACAATCCTAGAAAACAAATATACTATATACCAAGTATTATATTGTCATTCCCCGAGCCTACACCCTGGACATGGCTGACACTCGAGAACCATTGTTGGCCCCAAGGAAACCCTTGGCCTGGCAAAACTCTCAGTGGAAGAGTAACTATGAAATAAAAAGAACTTTAAAACTAACTTTACTCAACTGTCTAAAAGTACACTCAGAATATTTTAGAAATAAAACATTCACTAGCCAAAGAGGCTACTTAAGTCTAGAACATACCAACTTAAATGAACAAGACTCATGAACTACTATCTGTCTATCTTTCTATGAAGCCTCTAGTACTATGAGGTATGTCGGGAAAACAACCCCGATCATCCTAACAAAACTTGAAATAAATGACAATAAATAAGGGATCCTCCGGTAGAAAGGAGGCTCACCAAACAACTCTAGAACTCGACTAGATCAACGTAATGCTAGTTGATGATCTTGGTTACCTGTATATGCACCCAAAATGTCGTTCGTACATGGAATGTACGAGCATGCAAGGAGAAATCTAAAACACGACATAAGCTTGAACCGGAACTAGAGAAACAACTTACCTCGTCTCAACTCAACTCAACCTCAACTCATGTCAATATAAAAGCTATAACAATAATGTGATATAAAAAAGCTTTTAAAACAATAGATAACAACTCAATGTATTAGAAAATACAATATAACTCAGTTTGTATGTAAAAATACAAAATAACTTTGTTTGGGAGATTCTCTAACCGACAACCATCACTATGAGCTATGTGATGATACAGTGTCTCGCCCACTCTGCCAGAATTGTCCTATACTTTACCGGGGTATAGGACTACTCACTAAGTGGAACCACTAAGCTATGCTTAAAACACAATAGGGAATCATCTAAATAGTATGACCCTTTCTACCCACATTGGCCCCATAGTTTATGGGGGATGTGAGTTGTTTGAAGTCTCCCCCGTATCGGTGCTCAATACTACTCCCAAAATATAAAAAATTTCATATGTGTTTTTAAAAAAAAACATTTCCTCATCCTCAACTTTGAGATTATTACTCAAAATAGTTCTCTTAAAAGAGATAGTACTCAAAATTACTCATGAACTCTTTTAGAAATTGGTGTTTCCTCTCATCTTAAATGTAAATACATTTACTCTTGGGAATACTTAGTTTCCATTTATTCATTTTGAAAAATTAAACTTTAAATCTCCTCATCCTCAAACTCAAGTACTCGAGTCTTAAAACAAGTTTTAAAAAAATGATTGTAAAAGACTTCTCAAGATGACTCAGATGAACTCTCAAGACTTTACTCTTAACTTTACCTTGAATTTGAATTATATATTCAAAGTTATGATTCATGTTATGAATGATCTCTCAATGTTTATATGTATTTTAGAGTGTGGATATCAAGTAGAAAACATAGGTACGATTTGAGGGAACTCACATGGAAAAACGGACGGAAGAGTAGGGGACCTGGCGACCCTGGCGCACTGAGTCGCACGGGGCGCTAGCCCCTGAACTACTGAAGGTGGGTTGGGGAGCACTGAGTGACGCGGCGCCCCAAGACCCAAACTACAAAAAAAGATTTGGGAGTCACTGAGTGGCGCGGCGCCCCACACTGTACCCAAATTTTTGACGACTATTCTTTCTTCGAAATCACATCTAACTCCTCTAGAATCGAACGATTCCCCTCAAACTATTATGGGTTCGTAGACCCAACATAACTACAACGAAATTCACCCTAAGTTACTCAATAACAATACTCCTACACAAGGTCCTCATCACTAGATCCAACGAAACCTCATACTTAAAGAATAAATCACAAACTTCAAGAAAATCAACAGGAATTCACCAAGAACTTAAATATACTCAATCTTGTGGATGATATTTGAAAAGGGAAATCATGATTGGCGTGTGGGTGAATGTACCCAACACTATCAAATCTTACATTCCTCGATTTGGCTCTTTCCAAATTTGTTCTTTCTATTTTTAGATCTTTCTAAACGGGATGTTACAATATCTCCCCCTTGGGAACATTCGTCATCGAATGAGATTACTGTAAGCAAAAATGTGGGTGGAAACATCAACACCCAACTCAAACACCCAATATGCAATATGTAACACAACACATCAACTTAAAGAGTTCCAATAAAAGAATTAGTACCTTGATTTGGAAATTCTCCGAACTCAAAGAGATGTGGGTATCTCTTCTTCATATCCTCCTCAGCCTCCCAAGTATCTTCCTCAAAAAACTGGTTCCTTCATAATACCTTGACTGATGCAACCTCCTTGGTTCTCAACTTGCGAACCTGACAATCGAGTATCTCAAGGGGTATCTCCTCATAAGATAGGTTGTCCTTAATACCAATATTTTCAATAGGTATTATAAGTGAAGGATTACCCATACACTTCTTCAACATTGAAATGTGAAAAACCGGATGGACTGTTGCTAACTCTTGCGGTAGCTTCAACTCATAGGCTACATTATCGATCCTCTTGGATATCCTATAAGGGCCAATATATCGGGGACTAAGTTTCCCCTTTTTACCGAATCTCATAACACCCTTCATGGGTGAAACCTTCAAATAAATTCAATCATCTACCTCAAACTCTAAGTCTCTTCTCCTAACATCTATATAGGATTTCTGACGACTCTGCACTGTTTTCAACCTTTCCTGAACAGTCTTCACTTTTTCCATAGCTTGATGAACCAAGTCATGTCCTATCAACCCAACTTCACCAACCTCAAACCATCCAATATGAGATCTACATCTTCTTTCATAAAGAGCTTCATAAGGAGCCATCTGGATGCTAGAGTGATAACTATTGTTATAAGCAAACTCAATGAGAGGTAAGTGATCATCCCAATTATTCTTAAAATCGATCACACACGCCCTCAACATATCCTCTAAAGTCTGAATCGTGCACTCTACTTGACCATCAGTCTGAGGATGGAAAGTTGTACTCAAATTCACCTTCGAACCCAAACCTTTCTGGAAAGACTTCCAAAATTATGTTGTAAATTGTGCACATCTATCTAAAATAATGGACATTGGAACTCCATGAAGTCTGACTATCTCTTGAATATACAACTTGGTATAATCTTCTACCGAATGGGTAGTCTTTATCGGTAAAAAGTGAGCTGATTTAGTCATCCAATCTACAAACACCCAAATGGAATCATTTTGCCTACTAGACCGCGGTAAACCAATAATAAAGTCCATATTGATCATCTCCCACTTTCATTGAGGAATATCTATATTTTGAACCATACCACCTGGCCTTTGGTGCTCTACCTTTACTTGTTGACAATTCGGGCTCTTAACAACGAACTCTGCACTACACTTCTTCATACTACTCCACCAATAGACTTCTCTCAAGTTTCGATACATCTTTGTGGAACCAAGATGGATCAATTCGGGCTCTTAGAAACGAACTCTGCAATACACTTCTTCTTACTACTCCACCAATAGACTTCTCTCAAGTCGCGATACATCTTTGTGGAACCAAGTTGGATCAAATATCAAACACTATGAACTTTCTCCATGATCCTCTCTTGGAGTTCATCCACCCTTGGTACACACAATCTACCTTGATACCTCAATAAACCATCTCCCCCTTGTTCAAAAGCCATCACTTTCTACTTATGAACATTTGCCTTAAATTCAAGACAAATAGGGTCTTGGTCTTATTTCTCTTTTGCTTTTGACACTAATAATGATTCATCCTCATTCATCACCACTACTCCACCTTCATTGGAATCCAGCAAACAGACTCCCAAGCATGTAAGTTTGTGCACATCCTTGATTAATTCCTTCTTTTCTTCCTCAACATGGGAAGTACTGCCCATAGACAACCTGCTCAATACATTAGCAACATGCATAACTTCAAACACTTTCTGCAACTCTTCTACAAAGTTCTCTGGATCCTCAGTGACACTTGAACTGGTGAAGTCTGGAGGATTCATCCTTAAGAACTCACGTATTCTGGATGTATCAGTCACATCCTATTGATTCCCTCTCTAATGCCCAGCTTGGTTGGTCACCACTTGACACAACATTTGGATAGCATCTCAGAACTCAGCATTAGTGACCTCTCCTTTGGGGTTGCACTTCTGGTCTATTGGGTACCCCTTGATCCTGAGGATCAACATTCTTCCTAGCGGGACGACCTCCAACGGCTCTTCGTGGAGGCATGATCTAAAATATATGTGCAAGCACAAATTAGAAGCAAACTTTATAGAGTTGAACTCTATCGTACGAAAAGAGTATGAAAGAAGTAAGATAGTTCCTAAATGTCGCAGCCTCATAATTACAGATGTGACACGCTTCACATTGATAACTAGGAATTTACAGACACGACTTCATAGACATTCTAGGACTCTTGAAGTCTATGCTCAGATACCAATTTTGTCACACCCTGATCCTACACCCTGGACGTGGCCGACATCGAGAACCATTGTTGGCCCCAAGCGAACCCTTGGCCTGGCTCAACTCTCAGCGGAAGACTTACTCAGAATTAAAAAGAACTTTAAAAGTAACTTTACTCAACTGGCTAAAAGTAAACTCAAAATATTTTAGAAATAAAACATTCACTAGCTAAAGAGGCAACTCAAGTCTAGTACATAACAACTGAAATGAACAAGACTCATGAACTACTGTCTGTCTATCTTTCTATGAAGCCTCTAGTACTATGAGGGATGTCAGGAAAAGATCCCTGATCATCCTAACAAAAATTGAAATAAATGACAATAAATAAGGGATCCTCCGAAAGAAATGAGGCTCACCAAATAACTCTAGAAGCGTTGGTTGATGATCCTGGTTACTTGTATCTGCATCATGAAAGATGCAGGCCTAATGGCGTCAGTACATAGAATGTACGAGTATGCAAGGGGAAATCTAAAACAAGACATAAGCTTGAACTAGAACTGATGAAACAACTTTCCTCGTCTCAACTCAACCTCAACTCATTTCAATATAAAAGCAATAACAATAATGTGATATAAAGAAAAGCTTTTAAAACAGTAGATATCAACTCAATTTATTAGAAAATACAATATAACTCAATGTATATGTAAAAATACAAAATAACTCTATTTGGGAGATTCTCTAACCGACGACCAACAATACAGTGTCTCGCCCACGCTGCAAGAACTGTTCTATACTTTGTCGGGGTATGGGACTACTCACTAAGTAGATCTACTAAGATATGCTTAATAAGCAATAAGGAATCATCTAAATTCGGGTAAAGTTTATGTTCTCCTCTTCTTGAACTCCTCTCAAAACCCTAAGCGTATTTGAGATTATGAAAATTGACCCAAATCATATTTGACCCCAAAAATATTACTAAATTCGTTTTAAGCTGAAGGGGTAAGGAAAAGACTAAAATAACCCTCACTAATTCGGGTAACTTTTCTTAACCGGAAAGGTTAATTTCAAACGGACATATCTCCCTCATCCAAACTCAAAACTTAGCAAACTTGGTGGCGTTAGAAAGAGGATTATAAGACCTTTCATTTTATATCTTATAGGACACCTAATTCATCATGTACGAAAGTTATGGCCATTTGAAATTGACCCAAAACTCATATCTTAAGGTTAACTTGAACAAAACTCAAATTGGCTCTTTCAAAATTTGTTCTTTCTATTTTTAGCTCTTTCTAAGGTGGGAAGTTACATATATATTACAACTATGTCAGTTCAATATGGTATCTAAATGTTGACAACATCTTGATTAGTTGTCCAACGTTTACCTCCAAGCATCTTCCTTGTGTCTAATTCATAATATGTGTTTGTATTAATGTGTTTGATAGAGTTTGATAAGGTATTTGTACTATATTTAACATTCCTCACCTACTATAAAAGGCTAGTGTATTAGGCGGCTTAAATACAAATGAAACATAATCAAGAGTTGCCTCATTGGGAAGTAGCAGAAAGTTGTATCATGTCAAACTAGAACACGCGGTTAAATGAAACTATGAACGGAAAATGTTGAGAAATCAACTTAATTAGACTGTCAACTTTCCACATAATTTTCCCATTAAAATATGATAGATCCTACTTAGTGAGCCTATTTTATTAAAACAAATAGATGGCCCATTTATCTTTTGTTCAATTAATGAATAAAAGAAAATGAGGTCCCCTAAAGGGAAATGAAGTCATTTTTCATAGTCTTCTCTTAGGAGAAGAAAAAGAGAAAAGAAAAATAAGAATTATCGTTGGTTCTTGTGGGTGGCTCATTGGGGAAAACAAGAGTGCTTATTGAAAAGAGAAAATTTCATTGAGAAGAAAAATGTTCAAGCATGCATTGGTGTTTAGTTTTCAAGAAAAGAAATTATTTCATCTTCTCAATCTATTTAGCCCTTCTCTTCTTTCATTTTTAGAGGAGGAGAATTTGAAGAGAGGAAGATTTTGAGAGGAGAATTTGAAGAGAGATTTTGACAAGAGAATTTTGAAAAATAGAAAGATTTTGAAAAAATAAAGATTATGAAAAAAGGAGGATTTTGAAAGGAGAAAGATTTTGAAACACACAAAAAAAAAATAGAGTTCCAAAGTCTTCTAAACAAAAAAAAAAAAAAGAAGAGAAAAACAAATATTTTAGAATAAAAAAAAAAAATCAGCTTTGTGTGGATTTGTAGGTTCAACTACTATTGATTGTCATCACCTTTAGGTATTTCTTTTTACATTTTGCAATGTAATCTTAAATTAATAAATCATGTTCTTTTATTTTTTTATTGAGTTATTTATATTAAGTTTGTTTGATTTAGTCAAACATATTATGATATTTGATATGAAAATTCATCTTTTTGTGAATTTGTGGGTTCAAACATATGAGGTGTTTAGTTTAATTTTATCTTATTATGGAGTTAATACATAAGCTCATTCTTTGCTAAAGAAGAAAAAAAAAATCAAAGTCTTTTTTTATATTTTAGTTACCGGTGGTTTTAAACAAAAAAAAAAAAAAGGTTGTTTTTTGCAAAAACGCAAAACTGATCATTTTTGTAAAAAATATAAATTTGGTTATATCTTAATTATTATTTTTTAAACAAAGAACAATATAATATGGTTTTTTCTCTTAAATAAATATATGAAAATGGTTATTGAAACAAAAATGCAAATTCGATTATATTTTTGTTAGTAATTTAAATATTGGATAAAAATTAGCTATTTTGACATTTTTCTTTCAAAAGGGAGCAATGTGAAACTGAAAATTTTACTAGTATGGTCATTTCTGAAATTGTTTCAAATATATTTTCGGAAAAAAAAACTCATTAATAATTAGTCTTTCACTACTTTTTTTTTAAAAAAAAAAGGGTCTTAGTTATTATTTTTTCCAAAGAAATCTTTTTTTTTCTTTTGTTGTTATTTTTAAAGAAATTATTATTTTGCCAACATATAAAAAAAACATTTTCATGTCTATATGTTGCAACAAGTGCGTTGACTCATTAATTTTTTTATGATTTAATAATCATTATTAAAAAAAAGAATTGAGTCATTAATTATTAGTTTTTTTTAGTAAATAAAATCTATTAAATACCACCATGTGTTCGGTTATGATCCTTGGTGTGTATTTTTTTTTTAAACAAAAAGAGGTCTTGTGTGCAGCTACACTCTTAGGCAAATAATTTTTTGTAAGCTTAGTGACTAATACAAAATTGTTTTCATCCAAAATTATTTTTAGCCAAACATGAGTCAATAAAGCGACCGTGCTAGAATCACGGGACTCGGGGGGTGCCTCACACCTTCCCCCGGTCAATAGAATTCCTTACCCAATTTTTTGTTTCGTAAACTAAAATATAAAGGGTCATTTCCTTTTTAATTAGGAATTTATAAGGTGACTTGGAACACCCAAAAACTCAATTTCAAGTGGCAACTCCGAAAAAAATAAAATTATCTTTTACTTTTATTTTTCTAAAACAAAACCATCACATCCCGAATAAAGGTAAAGAAGAGGTGTGATAAATAGTACTCCCTCCGTCTTATTTTATGTGAGACAGTTTGACTCGGCATAGAGTTTAAAAGAGAAATGAAGACTTTTAAAACTTGTGGTCTAAAATGAATGATAGAAATTTGTGTGGCTATAAATCATTTCATTAAGGGTAAAATGAACATTTTAAAGTAAAATTGTTACATAATATAGAAATATGTCATTCTTTTTGGGAGTAACTAAAAAGAATAGTAAGTCATATAAATTGGAAAAGAGGGAGTAATTTTTATTTATTTTTGTTGAAAATTAGGTTTTTCTTTTCTTTTCTATAATTCATTTTAAATTATTAATGTTAAATAGTATATTCAAATGTCACATGTTTGAGTGTATTACACACACTTTATATGTCACAATCCGAGCCTACATCCTGAACGTGGCCGGCACTCGTGAACCATTGCTGGTCCCCAAGCGAACCCTCATACTGGCTGACTACAAGCGGAAGACTAACTCAATCATACATAAGCATCAAATCGAAAGAAACGTTTAAAAACAACTTACTAACTTTCAAAACTTTGTTGAATATACTGAGTATGAATCGTAAGTTTAAATAAAACATCCGAAAACTGAAAGACTCTCCAAAATTTTCTATTTATGAAGCCTCTACTATATATAGAAAAGTATCAGCACAAGACCCATGACTACTCAAAATGTTACTAATATTAACAACTCATAAAACTTGAGTCCTCCGAAAGAAAGGAGGTCTTACTCAAAAGTTGGCGAGCAGACGAAGTGATCTCAACAGACTCTTTTTTAGGATCCTAAGAACCTGTATATGCATCATTAAAAGATGCAGGTCGAATGACATCAGTACATTGAATGTACGAGTATGTAATATAGATGAATAACAAATAACTGAATAAAAGGACTGCAATAGACATAGATATATACTCAACTGAATGTAAGGAAATAAAGGAGTGAAATCATTAAAAATTTACAAAAATACTAACTCATCTCTAAACTCAACATATTAAGTGATATAATAAAAATACACTTTTAAATCTATTTGGGAGATTTTCTAACCGACAACCATCACTATGAGCTACATGATAATACAACGTCTCGCCCACGTTGCCAAAAATGTCTTATACCTTGTCGGGGTATAGAACACCTCAACTAAGAAGATCCACTAAGCTCTGCTTGAAGGCACTTAGAATTTATCTAAAAAGTATTATCATGTACCCATGTTGGCATACATGGTTTATGAGAATGTGAGTTGTCTGAACTCATCCACATATCAGTGCTCAATACTACTCCAAATAATATATACTCATGCTCAATGGTTAAAAACATACTCTTCATTGGTTTGAGATAATTGATTAAACTATCCTCTTAAAAGAGGTAACTACTCTAAAATATCTCTGAACTCATTAACTCATTTAGATATCAAAGTTTCTCTTTCTCAATGTAAAAACTAATACATTTGGAAATACTTAGTTTCCTTATACTCTTACCCAATTCATATTATAAAACTCTTTCTCAAAAATATATCAAAATCATATTGTGATATTATCGTTGATGACTCGGGAAGTCATACTGCATAAACATTGATGGTATATCTAGATACCATACTTCTTAAACATTGATGGCATACTCGACTGTTATAGTAATCATGGTTTAAAAAAACTCTTTCTCAAACTCATCTTTACTTCCTCAAAAACTCAGTTTAAAACTCAAGTGTTGACTTTAAAAAGCTTTTCAAGATTTATAGCTCAAAATAGGGTTCATGCTGAATTATAGACATGAACAATCAACTCAAGGATCTCAATAACAATATAGAAACTCAATACTCAGAACTCAAGGACTCAAGGACTCAAGAACTTAGAACTCAACGATACTTCTCATCTCAAGAATACTCAATTCATAGGGTTCATGATGAAATGTAGACATGAACGAATCTACTCAAGAATCTTAATGCATAATATACAACAATTCAATAATTATGAATAGAATTTCAAAAAGAATCAGTAACTTAAGAACTCAAAATCAACTCATCTCTAGAATACTCAAATCTAGGGATAGAAACCTAGATTACTCTTTTACTAATTTGAAAGTAGATGTAGGGTGTGAGGACGAACTAGTCCAACACTATGATAGCCTTACATACCTAGAAGAGAAAGGTTCTTGAAGAATCTTGAAGAAGAACTTGATTAGAAGCCTTGAATCCTAGCTTTGAAGGAGAAAACTCAGGAAAACCTTTCCTGAGATTTCTTGAATTAGTTTCTTGAAACTCTATGGCCAAGAATTAGGATCCTCATAAATGATTCATAATTGTATGAATAAAATTGAGTTGGAAAGAACGGAATTCTTGGAGAAAGACTTTCCTTGAAGAAGAATCTTTAAAAAGATTGAAAAAATCTTGAATAGAGTCTTCTACTTTGATTTTTCCCTTAGTGTGAGAGAGAAGAGAATGGGGATTAAAAGATAAAATTCTGATTGGTTTTGATCTTAAATTAGTCAAGAAATTTATTTATGGTTTTCTTAGATGTAAAAAGATAAAAATGACCCTTTAATTTGATAAGTTATGGTCCACGTAACTCTTTATATTCTAAGAGATATGGTCGTTTGAAGTTGACCCAAGTAGAATCTTACATCAAAAATTAATCGGTAAGGAAACTTTCAACTCAACTTTGTGCTAGAAGATTCTAGTTACCTTAATTCATATCCAAATTCATTCTCACACTAAATAATTGACCTTAACACCTAAGAAAATTAAGAGTCACTAAGTACGACCTTATACGCATATCAAGAATGGTAAGGAGCTTAACTTAGATTTTTTTTGAGGTGTTACAATGTTTCCTCCTTGGGATCATTCGTCCTCGAATGACGGTTGTACTGAGAATGGAAAGGGGTTACTCTTACTATACTCAGGCCTAACTCAAAATCGTCATGTACTTAACATAAGGTGATTATTCTGATCTAACTCACAATATTCAGGTACTATACCTCTGTAGGAAAAATCCCATCACAAGGACACTACTCCTTACTACTGCATTCAGCTAACCTTAAGCTCATATCACGAAACACCTAGTGCATCCCGCTTTGCCCACATGTTAACACCACCACATTCAAGATTAGAACCTTAACCACTCCATGGACTCCTACTAACCACTCCTTATAAGAATATTCCTCCTCCTCTCATCATCTCTACCAACATACCAGGAATCTTACTTATTACTCATCGTAATACCTTATCTCATTTTCTCTCCACATTCATAACCTTAGATGGAATAAACACACCATCACTATCACAATAAGAAACAACAATCTTCTTCTCTATCATCAAACTGCTACTACCAACAATTCCACTCTCAAAATTAAAAGGATAATTGAAGGAGCTTTTGGGCGAAAGATCATAAGCATGATTCACTCGACATATGTGATATAAGAATATGCATGGCATAACATAATGGTGCTAGCCATTGAGAGTAGATCATGAATTTGCGAGATTGAACATACTATGAGACATGAATGCTTATATGAATAGGTTCATATCATGAGGCTGATATTCTTAACTTTATGGATTAAGCTCGAGATTAATGGGCTAAAGTATTTGCCCCTCATTCTGGAAACTAAACATAGATGTGAATCTCTCTGAAGTGTATGAGCATAGGTCATAGATACAATTCTGATATAAGAAAAATCATCATGATGTTGTAATGACTGAACTCTAAGGAATACGCAAGAGTATGAATGGATTGATGTACCTCCTTAACTCTTTCTGAAGATATAACTATCTCATTCTCAACACTTGACTTGATTTCTCACCTTATCATCTCCTCCTTAGGTTTGGAGCTGACACTTTGAAAGCTATGGACCTATTCCAGCTTCTCTAAACTGGTCTACAATCACCTTATTCTAATACTCGGGAAAAACTTATCTCATGACTACTGAACTCTCTATAAATAGGTAGTAAGACTCCTTCAATTCCCAAGGAAGACCTCTTTCTAGGATGCTTCTCTTAACCTCTTCTCAATGTTTTATGAGGCCGCTTCATCTATCTCTTAAGGGGAAATTTAATGCTTACATCATCATATCCCACATTAATACCTTCATTATACTATCTAAGCACACATGAAGAAGATCATTAACTCAATTGGAACCTCATCTTATTACATACCATTTTGGTACACATCTTAAATGCTCTTGTTACTTCTATGACTTAGCCGCACATTACTAACCTTATCTAAAAGTTAGGATCTCTCACTTTTACCACTCATATTCATTGCAGCTAGCATCTCAGCTCCTCACCTACTCTATGTCAAGTCTACGAGATCAGATCTCAAGACTAACATCATCACCCTCATGTTGCCATTCTTTTGATCATGACGCTAATCTCAAATTCAAGCTTAATGTTTATTACTAAACCCAGATATCAATATTATTTCTCTCTTACTATACTAACTTACAACTATTCGATAAAAATTAAGAAACACTCGCCCACTAAAACCTCATGACAAGTAGTCAATCTTTATCTCTCAGTCTTCATACTTATCATTTACCATCACACTTCCTTTAACAACTTAAGTACTATTTACCCAATCTCTGTACATCATTTCCTAATTAGTTCTGTAACCCTCTGAATATTATGGGTTTCCCCTTGGAATCATAAGCCTAGTTTAAAGCTATCACCTCATGAACACTATACTCTTTTATTCAGCAACTATACTTGGCCTTCGCTAACACAATGTTACATTGATAGAAACTCTTTTCTGGTTAAAGTATACTCTAACTCATCCATACTAGTAACTCTTACTATACCTTCTATCATAAAATCTACACAAACTCATCACTTCTTAGTCTACCCATAAGGGAAAACTCCTCATTAATAACTTACAAGGTGCATGACTACAATAACATAATTTGCCTCATCACTATCTCCCTTTCTTAGATTACTGAACCTCTGCATGCATTCTTCTAACTTTGGAAACTTTTACTACTACTACTTATAACCTCGTAACTCTTACAATCTTTTCGGATGTAAATACTACCCAAGCTCTAAAGCACACTTCCTCATAAGTGTCTCAACTGAAACAAGGTTTAGAGAAGGGAGTACATCTCGCTTTTAGCTTGAACGCACGATTCATATGAATAAGAGTGCATTCTTTCGAAACTCAACACTTAACTCATTCACGGGCTTCTCTCAAGGTCCTCTACATTCTCAAGATTATTTTTTTAGAGTAACTCATCGATAAGGATATGGCTCTGCTTTTCAATTACCTTGAGTATGAGGGGTAGTCAAATAGATATGAGAAACGTACGAGTTAGAATAAATTCTTTATGACACTGTTCTACTTGTAGACACGTAATTTTTTACCGAACATAAAATTTTACACTATTTTTTTATTCCTTAAATGTTTCTTTTATGTCTAAGTTAGATATTTTAATTTTATCTTATTTTAGTTAGTTTATTTTAAAAGATTTGAAAATAACAAAAATAATATGTTTTAGTTTAATAAATAAGCTAGTATTTCTTAATTATAATTTATTATTAGCTACTCAATTTTTGTCAGTTTTGAAAAAAATAATTAAATAATATTTATATTATATTATATTATAAAATTTTAAAAAAAATCTAAACTACCCACTACCCCAACCCACCTACACCTATCCCACTATCCCACTCACACCACTAAACACCCCACACAATCAGAATAAACCCTACCCTCACCCCTTCTATATACACACACAAAGACACGAAGAAGAAAAAAAGTAACATTAACATACACGAAAAACGTATAGAAGAGAAAGAAAGAAAAGAAAAATCGGAAACCCACAACAACAAAACACACAGAAAAACTCTTCTACAGAATACAAAAAAAAAAACACACACACAACACAGCATAAAGAAGAAAAAGAAAAACAATCTGCAAAAGCAAAAAAAAAAAGGATTTACACACAAGAAAAAAAGAGAAAACAACATCCAAACATTTTAATTTCCTTCCAACTACTACAACACACGGAAAAAAAAAATACATATCCACCCCAAAAAAAAATTTATTGTTGTTTTATTTTGTCCATAAAGAATGAGATTTATTTAGCAATTCGTTATTGTTTTGTTGGATTAATAAGAAATTACAATATGTGTATGCCTAATTTGGACGTTAACTTAAATAATAAAAATAAAAATATAATATGTGTATCCCTAATTTTAACATTAACATTAAGAGTCAATAAAAATAAAAGAATACAAAATAATCCAAAATTTTGTATTGTATCCTAGAAGTTTAGATTTATTTTATTTTATTTTATTTTATTCATAACGAACTAATATTTTCTTATAACGTTAGATGAGCTTTATGAGTCGTTTCAATAGCCTCTTTCGATTAAGAATGTGGTTATATATCTTTTTTTAGACATTAAAAAATAAACTCAAAGATGCGGTGACGCACCTTGTCCAATAATTTTAGTTAACTTTCATTAATGGAGGTAATAGGTCTTCATGAAAGTTTAGTAACGCAACAGCAAATTCGACCAAAGTTGGGGTATTTTTTAGACCCGTATCCCTTCATTAATTTAAAGTAGAGACTTATAGATAAAATTATTAGGTGGGACATAAGAAGACATTTGTGTCTCTAAATGTCAAGACCAAGAATGCGGTTAGGCATCTAGGTTAAGACCAAATAAAAGTTCAACAATACAAAATGCAAACAAATTACGGCATATAATAATGTATCCAAAAAAGAAGAAGATAAGTATAAGTCAATAAAACGTGCTAGAACCACGGGACTCGAGGGATTCCTAATGCATTCCCTTCGGTCAACATAATTCCTTACCCGAATTTCTAGTTCGCAGACCAAATAAAAAGTCATTTCCTTTTGATTAGGGATTAAACAAAAAGATGACTTGGAACACCATAACTCAATTCCAAGTGGCGACTCTGAAAACTTAAATAATCCCTAATCGATATCGTCACTTTAATTGGAAAAACCCTTCCGCCGTGCGAAAAAGGGGTGTGACATCTCTGGCGACTTTGCTGGAAAATAACAAGAATTCGAGCTTTGTTATATTGACATTTACTTGATTTTATTATTTTATTTTGGATATATTACATAATATGGCCTAATGTGCTACATGTTGCTCATTTATTACTTTTTGTATTGTTGAACTATATTAAATTGTCTTCTTTTGCACAACCATTATAAGTCTCTAAAAACATTCACACACGTTCATAGGAGTGCAGTTATGCATCCTACTTTTCCTTGACATAAAGTTGGAGTGTCTTGACACCCAATGAAGGATATTTAGTCCTATATGTTAGGCGGGATTGGACCAACAATTAAGTCAGAATAGCGCTGCTATCGATAAGTTGCCCCTCCCTGACTCGAGTTGTCCACTCGGGTAACCTAGTCCAGACACTAATCTCTTTAGGTTTGAGCCTATTAAACATGAAATGCAAACATGGTTATCTCTAGTAGGCTCCACTTATTTGCATCATTTGCATTTGACTTGGTGGGATTCGACATAGGGGTCGGATCCATCTAGCACATGTACCCCTATCGTATTTAACCATCTAAATCATTTAATGTGCTACATGAAAATGTATTTATCTAGAAAGTCTTGGCAAGTTGATCCATTTTAGTGTGATTAGTGGAATGAGGGAAAATTATCTTTTGATTTTTGCAAAAAATAGAAAAAGGGAGTAAACATAAAAATATTTTTTCTTTAAGAAGTTATTATACCTTTTTTTTACAAAAAATGAAATGAAAGATTTTTCACTACTTAACAAAAATTACAAAAAAAAAAATAAAAAAAAATATATTTTTAGTTTCTTTTGTACATTAAAAAAAATAGATCAAAAGATTTTGCTTTCATAATTCTTAGGAAAATAATGCATTTGTCAAGTCAAGTCAGTATCTTAAAGTTTTTTTTACTGTCCAATTTGGACGAACTATGCACACCTGATTCTCATCTCAATGATATACGTGGCAACCCTCTTAGGGTTCGGTGATCTTTATTGAATTATTTTTTTAAAGAAAATCTTTTTTTTCAAAAATTCAAAATAAATAAATTATAATAAAGAAAAACAAGAAGCTTTAATCTTTATCAAAAATAAGTTTGCCTTAATTTTCTTTTAATAATTCAAAAAAAACTAAAAGATTTTATCTCAAAGCTCTAAAAAAAAACTTAGTTATTGAGTTTTTTTAAAAAATATGCAAAGATTTTAGTCATGTTCTCAAGCGTGTTACGTACGTAATTCCAAACGAATTTGATCAATGCATTATCAAATTATAATTATTTTTTATTTTTTTTAAAAACACTAATAATTAAGAAATGTCTAACAATAACAAACTTTATCGTCCATGCACACAGTTAAATTAAGGTGGTTGGTTTGTGTTTAAGCTGGCATCTCATCCTTACTATACAAGGTCAAAAGGAAAAAAGAAAATGACTCACAAAGACGGAAATGAGTCGGACAATGATGAGGTCCAGCACCAGATGATGTCACAAGAAACAGTGTCAACAGAAGAGGTAAGGATACTAAGAAGGAAAATGGCGGAGATGTACGAAGATTGGATGAGTGGACAAGCTCCACCATCTTCAATCCATGACTATCTAAATACAAATATGCCACCCCTTTTCCAAGTGTCGATAAGTGATCCAATTTATCCATCTGAATTTGGCCCCAATGCTCACACATCCAATGTCGTTGGAACTTCCACGGTGCGCCCTTTGAGTACGCCTATGATGAGTAATCCACTCTTCGTGTGAACTCCGTCGACTAATACAGTCCCACAACCTATAATGGATCCAAAATACGACAATGATCCTCCACCCAAAGTTCAATATGATCGAGATTATACTCCTAAATTGACTTTTAAAATTTCAGGCTCTTACCCTCACACTCATCAGTATAATTCCCCTGTCGAAGCTGAAAAACCTGTTAAGAACAAGGAATATGAATTAATTATCAGAAAAATAAAGAGTTTGGAACAAAGTGTAAGAGATATGCAAGGATTGGGAGGTCATAGAAATGTCTCATTCAATGATTTGTGCATGTTTCCCACGTTCATCTGCCCATCGTTTTTAAAACTCCAAAGTTTGAGAAATATGATGGACATGGAGATCATGTAGCTTGTTTAAAGAGATATTGTAATCAACTGAGAGGGGTTGGAAGCAAAGAAGAATTACTCATGGCTTATTTTGGGGAAAGTTTGATGGGAATTGCCTCAGAATGGTTCATAGATCAAGATACTTCTAACTGGCATACATGGGATGATTTGGCTTGATGTTGTCACTACCCAGACCGTCGTGATTGGTACCCACACTAACCCTCCGGTGGGAGAACCATTTATACTAATTAGCTAACCAACTAAATCAAAATACTAAGGCAATTAAGGTTACGGAAGCAAGTTTGAATGCTAAGGAAAGAAATGAGGAGTTCCCATAAACTCCAACAAAAGTCTAACACCCAAAATAAAAGCGGAATAAATACCTATAACCTGAAAGTCAATGTACCAAAACATCTAAAGTTCAACCATAAGTCTAAACAAGAAGGGGTACAACCCCAAACTAACATAAGAAATCTAAATAACTAGTCTAAGTCTGAAATATGGACATAAACAGAAAGAGCACTCATGGAAGCCCTGAAGAACTAGCTCACCTTTGAATTCGATGACGATCATTTATCTTCTAAACGAGGTCTGTCAATAGCCGCTTGAAGATGCACTGTACTCAACAAAGAAAGAGCAACTGCAGTATCAGTACACAACCATAGTGTACTGGTAGGATCACGCAACTATCCCAATAAGTGCAACATGCATAAGTCATTAGAACACAATAATAACATGCATACACCAAACATATATAATATCAATATCATTTACGAACAACGAACATTTTCACAATTCTCAAATATCACAGTTATGTCAAATCCATAGTCCTCTCATGGAACCCACACCCAAACTATTAGTGTATCGATACGTGGTACCCGATCTAATGTTTATTCCAGAAGGTGGCAACGGATCCCATGTTTATGCCGAAATGTGGCAACCAATCCAAGTTAGTGTGTTGTAACGCAACACCCGATCCATTCAACAAGCCACAATCATAATCACAAAGTACATTCTCATAATCATACAATCAAGTCATGATTTATGGCATTAATCATTCATCTATCCTCATTTACAATTAGTGTGATCAATAATGCAACATTCGCATTTATACATGTATTATATGAAGCAAGAACAAACATACATCACACCACACGAAATCACAACCATCACCTACTTCGAAACAAGCTTGAATCCCCTAAGAAACTTGATTCTTCCTTTTCTGGATTCGTTCCGCTTGTTCTTGGTCTACAAATAATTAATATAACACGAGAATCAATAAATAATAACTAATTACCTGAATTACCAACAATCCTATCAACCCTAGATCAAACCCATGATTCCAATATCCAAATTAGGGTATTTTCCACCATAATTCCTAGATCAAAACCCTCCCCCATCGATAATTACCCAATAGATTACATTCTACGGATCGAAAAATGGGTTCGGGGAGTTAAAACCTTACCTTTGGCCTTAAGAATGGTGAAAACCCATCAAGAAAGCACCTGAGGTCGTCTCCTAGCTCTCAAAGTGGAAAAGTGCAGAATAAAATGTTTTGGGGTTTATTTCCGATTTAAGTCGCGTCTGTTCCGCCACAGCGATACTCACCCTACTACAACGGCCCCGCACTGGCGGGAAAATACTGCCTTAGCGGCTTGCACGGAACCAGTGAACAAATTTAATAATTCCATGACCCCCATTTCACAACATACCTTCAACCAATGACACTCAAAAACTACTCGTTCACGCTAAGATCAGTTTTGGGAGTTCTACTCGTCCGAATTCAATTTCGTAAAATCGTACGGGTTCCTTAAAGTTTATCTATCTACCCATGTGATCAAATTCATAATTAGATCACCCAATTGTTACCAGATTTCCCTAGACTTTACTGATTCCAATTTTGTCCAAATCGGGACTAGGTTGGGAAATTCCGAGTTACTACAAAAAAGTTTTCCGGCCAAAAAAATTTCCCCGTTGGCTTTGCTATAACGACGGGAATCGGTCGTTACAATAGATACCAATTTACCCATCATTCATCCCCGAGTGATAAACTTAGGAAAAATAGGCAAAAGAAAGAATGGAGTAGTACCTGAATCGACGAACAACTTGGGATACTTGTGTCGCATGTCCTTCTCGATTTTCCAAGTAGCTTCCTCAACTGGACGATGCTTCCACTGAACCTTCTTAGACTTAATATCCTTGGTCCTAAGCTTACTGACATCACGATCAAGAATTGCAATCGGTTCCTCCTCATACTGAAGGTCTTTGTCTATCACAAGTGAGTCCCATTTTATGATGTAATCCCCTTCACCATGATACCTCTTCAACATGGACACATGAAATACCGGATGAACTCCCGATAGGTTAAGAGGTAAAGCCAATCTATAAGCCACTAGCGCTACACATTCAAGAACCTCAAAGGGACCAATGTATCACGGACTTAGCTTGCCCTTCTTGCCAAATCTCATCATCCTTTTCATGGGTGACACCTTAAGAAGAACATTCTCACCAGTCTGAAATGTCATATCTCTTACTTTATGGTCTGCATATTTTTATGTCTACTCTGGGCCGCTAAAGGCTTAGCTTGGATGCTCCACACTTTATCTTGAGCATCCTTCACTAAATCAACCCTCAAAGGTTTCACATCTCAAGCCTCAAACCATCATATGGGTGATCTACATCTCCTCCTATAAAGTGCCTCAAATGGTGCCATATCAATGCTGGAGTGATTACTATTATTATAGGGAAACTCACACAAAGGTAAGAACTTATCCCAATGCCCTCCAAAATCAATCACACATGCCTTCAACATGTCTTCTAACACTTGAATAGTCCTCTCTGACTATCCGTTCGTCTGTGGATGCAAAATTGTACTAAAAGTGAGTTGTGTGCCCAATTTATCATGTAACTTCCTCCAAAACTTGGATGTGAATTGGGTACCACGGTCTGAGATTATAGAAACGGGCACCCCATGCAACCTCACTATCTCTTTCACATAAGCCTTAGCCAATTGTTCAGCATTATATTCTATTCTTACTAGAATAAAATGGGCTGATTTAGTCAATCTGTCAACCACTACCCAAATAGAATCAATCTTCCCCAAAGTCTTGGGAAAACCAACCACGAAGTCCATAGCTATCATTTCCCACTTCCATTCTGGAATTGACATACTTTGAAGCAAACCTGCAGGCCTTTAATGTTCAAACTTTACTTGTTGGCAATTTTGATACTTAGCCATAAAACTCCGATGTATCCTTCTTTATGCCCGTCCACCAATAAATTCGCTTCAAATCTCGGTACATCTTGATCCCACCCGGATGAATGGAATATCGCGACCATGAGATTCTATCAACTATTTCTGAATCAAGTCAGCAACTCGAGGAACAAAAATCCTTCCTTTAAAACTGAGCATACCTTCCGCATCAAGAGTGGTCTCTTGTGCCTTACCAATCGAAATCTTCTTCTTAAGCTCATTTAAATTTTCATCCTCGAACTGTTTGGCCTTGATCTCCTCAATGCACGTGGTCCTTACTTCAATGCTAGCTAACACCCCACCTCTTTATGAGATGCCCAGCTGCATGAACTTAGACTCCAAGGTCTGAATTTCCTTAGCCAAAGGTCGATTGGTTACACTCAAGCAAGCTAAACTACCCATACTCACCATTTTTTGACTCAAAGCATCTGCCACTACATTAGCCTTACCCGGATGGTGACATCATAATCCTTAAGTAGCTCCATCCACCTTATCTGCCTGAGTGTACACATGCTGCAAACTACGATGATCAGTAAACACTTCATACTTAACACCATAAGGGTAATACCACCAGATCTTAAGAGCAAACACTGCCGCTGCCAACTCCAAATCATGTGTTGGATAATTTCTCTCATGCGCCTTCAATTTTGTGATGCATAGGCTATGACATTCTTATCCTGCATTAACACAGCACCCAAACCCAAATGTGAAGCATCAAAGTAAACAATAAAATATTTACCTTCAACCAGTAGTGCTAGAATAGGTGTGGTGGTCAAAAGAGTCTTGAGATTTTGAAATTACATGCCCCAAAATGCAACCGAAGTCAACCAAAATTCACCCTTAGAGAATTTCGCATATAACTTTTGTTTCCCAAGAACACCCAGAACAATACAAAAGTGGTCGGCATGATCTTCCTCACTTTTCGAATAGACCAAAATGTCATCAATGAAGACTATCACGAATGAATTGAGAAAGGGTTTGAATACCCCATTCATCAAACTCATGAAAGCTGCAGACGCATTAGTCAAACCAAAAGACATAACTAGGAACTCGTAGTGCCCATAACGGGTTCTAAACGTCGTCTTGGGCACATCCCCAAGCCTAATCTTTAACTGATGGTAACCTGACCTTAGATCAATCTTAGAGAAAACTGATGCACCTTGCAATTGGTCAAAAAGATCATCTATTCGAGGCAATGAGTACTTGTTTCGAATGGTGACCCTTTACAATTGCCAGTAATCTATACACATCCTCATACTACCATCCTTCTTCTTAACAAACAAAACTGGAGCATCCCACGGGGAAGCACTAGGACAGATAAAACCTTTATCAAGAAGTTCTTGGATTTGAGCCTTAAGCTCTATTAATTCTGTCGGAGCCATGCGATATAGAGGGATGGAAATAGGACGAGTGTCAGGTTCTAAATCAATGCAGAAATTTATATCTCTATCCACAGGAATAGACTCATGAGATGGAGAATCAACCTCAACATCCTAAATATGAGCCAAATAAGCCAAACAACCCTGACCTACCAGTTTCCTAGCCCGAATGGAGGATATGATCTTAGCATGCTTAGACTTGTACACCCCTTCCCACTCTAACTTTTTCCTTCCCAAAATTTTTAGAGTTAAAAACTTAGTATTACAATTAAGCACAACATAATAGGGGGACAACCAAGTCATGCCTAAGATTATATTGAATTTAATCATATCCAAAATCACCAAATCATCCCAAGTCTAAAAACTCATAAACAAAACAGGACAAGCACGATAGACATGGGTGACTATGATAGACTTTCCAACTGGGTAGAAACATGGATGGGGGCATCAAGTATATCACAAGTCATAGCAAATTCTGAGGAAAATCGCATGGATACATAAGAATAAGTAGAACCCGGATCCAATAACACATTAGCCATCTGGTCACAAACAAGAATAGTACTTATGATCACTGCGTAAGACGCTTCTGCCTCGGTCTTGCCCGAAAAGGCATAACACTGAGCCTTGTCATCTTGACGGGTGACTTCCCTACCTGATTGTAATGCACCTCTGCCTGCGTTACCATTTCCCCTACCTCCGCGGCCTCGCTGATTTTCTCATCACCTACCTTGTGGACGCCCTCGACCATTATTACCATTTTGTGTGGGTACCACTGCTCTAGATTGCTGCGCGAAATCCAAAATGCATGGGTGGGGACAATATCTCCTCATATGCCCAGGTTCTCCACAGTTGTAACATGTACGATAAAAAAATGGCCTGCTGCCCGCCGAAGGTGCGGCTCCCTTGCTATCTTGAATCAAATTCTGAGGTGGAGTTCTGGAGTAATTACCTGTAGAAGCGGGTATAGCGGACTGAATTGTCCGGGCTGCAAGTGTTGGCCTCCTTGAACCTCTGGAGTAAGATCCCTAAAAGTTGCCTGAATTTTTTGGCTTTCTTAGCCAATGCGTAAGCCTGACCGTCTCGCCTCACCCCTCCACTTTCTTCACAAAGTATGTTACCTCATTGAAGCGTTTCCTTGCATAGGTCATATGAATAGATAATACCTGCAACCCAGAATTTAGTCTGTTAATAAATAAATTGATCCTCTCTTCCTCAGTAGTCACCAATTGGGTAGCATATCTAGACAAAACATGGAACTTGGCCTCATAAGCACATACATACCACCTTGCTCAAAAGCCATGAACTCATCCTTCTTAGGATCCCTCAAAGTTCGAGGCACATATTTCTCCAAGAACAGAGCATGAAATTGGGTTCAAGTGAGTGGGGGTAAAACTAAAGCTGATGGACAATTCCCAACTTATGAAGCCTCTCATAGCAATCTAGGATGAACTCATATGCATCCTCACTCTCTGAACCATGGAACACATGTGGTTTCAACTTTAAGAACTTAGTCAACATCTCATGCTCATTACCAGTCATAACAGGACCCAACAAAGGACGGAAGAAAGCATCATTACCTACATTTCCACTCACCTTGGGGACAATGATAGCAATAGGGGGATTTGTGGGAGCTTGAGTTGCTTGAATAGAGGGAAACACTCCAGGACCAACCAATCCTTTCAAGAACGACATGATCTGTTGAGCTAACACTGGGTCTAAGGGAGGAATACATTTAGTCTCCAACCGGTGCTCCATAACTAGTAGGTGCCACCCTTCCTCGGCTTCTACCTCTAGCTCTTCCTCTACCCCTTCCTCTACCCCTGCCTCGACGGCAACCTCTTGTTGCAGATTTCTCAGCTGGAGCATTGAAGGGAGCTACGGCCTGACGTCGTTAAACCTAGTGTTAACCATCTGCCGACAGAAGAGTGAAGAAGGTTAGATACAAATTTGACTCGCCAGAAACCAATTGGAATCAAGTTATAGCACGAAAGGAGACAAGAGAAAACAGAGAGATTTCCTAAAGTCCTATAGACTTTCGAAGAAAAGTACAGATGTCTCTGTACCATTCCACAAGACTCTACTAGACTTGTCTTAGTACATCATGATCAATGAACCTAGGCTCTGATACCAACTTTGTCACGACCCAGACCGTCGTGATTGGAACCCACACTAACCCTCCGATGGGAGAACCATTTATACTAATTAGCTAACTAACTAAATCAAAATACTAAGGCATTTAAGTTTACGGAAACAAGTTTAAATGCTAAGAAAAGAAATGAGGAGTTCTCATAAACTCCAATAAAAATCTAACAACCCAAAACAAAAGCGGAATAAATACCTAGAACCTGAAAGTCAATGTACCAAAACATCTAAAGTTCATCCATAAGTCTAAAAAGAAGAGGTACAACCCCAAAATAACATAATAAATCTAAAGAACTAGTCTAAGTCCATAATATGGACATAAACAGAAACAGAACTCATGACAGCCCGGAAGAACTGGGTCACCCTTGAATTGGATGATGATCACTGATCTTCTAAACGAGGTCTGTCAATAGCCGCTTGAAGATGCCCTATACTCAACAAAGAAAGAGCAACTGCAGTATCAGTACATAACCATAGTGTACTAGTAGGATCACGCGGTTATCCCAATAAGTGCAACATACATAAGTCATTACAACACAATAATAACATGCATACACCAAAAATATACAATATCAATATCATTTACGAACAACAAACAATTTCACAATTCTTAAATATCACAGTTATGTCAAATCAATTGTCCTCTCATGGAACCCACACCCAAACTGTTAGTGTACCAGTACGTGGTACCCGATCCAGTGTTTATGCCAGAACGTGGCAACTGATCCCATGTTTATGTCGAAATGTGGCAATCGATCTAAGTTAGTGTGTCGGAACGCAACACCCGATCCATTCAACAAGCCACAATCACAATCACAAAGTATATTCTCATAATCATACAATAAAGTCATGATTTATGGCATTCATCATTCATCTATCCTCATTTACAATTAGTGTGATCAATAATGCAACATTCGCATACATACACATATTATAATGAAGCAAGAACTAACATACATCAAACCACATGAAATCACAATCATCACTTACCTCGAAACAAGTGTGAATCCCCTAAGAAACTTGATTCTTCCCTGTCCGGATTCGTTTCGCTTGTTCTTGGTCTACAAACAATTAATATAACACGGGAATCAATAAATAATAACTAATTACCCAAATTACCAACAATCCTATCAACCCTAGATCAAACCCATGATCCCAACATCCAAATTAGGGCTTTTTCCACTATAATTTCCAGATCAAAACCCTCTCCCATCGATAATTACCCACTAAATTACATACTACAGATCGAAAAATGAGTTTGGTGAGTAAAACCTTACCATTAGCCTTAAGAATGGTGAAAACCCATCAAGAAAGCACCTGAGGTCGTCTCTTAGCTCTCAAAGTCAAAAAGTGCAGAATAAAACATTTTTGGGGTTTATTTCCAACTTAAGTCGCGTCTGTCCCACCACAGCGGTACTCACCCCGCTACAGCGGCCCAGCCCTGGCGGGAAAATCCTGCCTTAGGGGCTTGCACGGAATTAGTGAGAAAATTTAATAATTCCAAGACCCCCATTTCACAACACACCTTCAACCAATGACACTCAGAAACTACCCATTCAAGCAAAGATCAGTTTTGAGAGTTCTACTCGCCCGAATTCAATTTTGTAAAGTCATACGGGTTCCTTAATATCTTAGCTATCTACCAATGTGATCAAATTCATAATTAGATAACCCAATTGTTACCAGATTTTCCTAGACTTTACTGACTCCAATTTCATCCAAATCTGGACTAGGTTGGGAAATTCCAAGTTACTACAAAAAAGTTTTCCGGCCCAAAAATTTTCCTCGTCACTTTTCTATAACGACGGGAACCGGTCGTTACAGATGTTTTGTTCAACAATTTCAATATAATATTGACATAGTTCTAGATCGTACTTCACTTGACAACATAAGGAAAAAGACTACTGAAAAATTTCCATGAATATGCTATTAGGTGGAGGGAGCAATCTTCTAGGGTTAAGCCACCCATGAAAGAGTCTAAAATGATTGATGTTTTCCTCCAATTGCAAGAACCAGACTACTTTCATTATTTACTTTCTGTTGTTGAAAAAACATTCATCAAAGTTATTAAGATTGGTGAAATGGTGAAAAATGTCATCAAGTCTGGAAAGATTGTAAGTTAAGCTGCCTTGAAAGCCACAACACAAGTGATTAAAAATGGATCAGGAAATATTGGGGGAAAGAAAATGAAGGAGGATGTAGCAAATGTTGTGTCAGACACACAAAAATGTCCAAGGGGTCCACTTTATCAATATGCACCACCTCAATTTCATCACCATCTCCCCATTCAAGACACACAATACTCCATTGTCCCACATCAATACGCAGTCTATAGTGCACAACCATATGCACATCAGCCAAACTATCC
>JAJOOO010000581.1:0-77095 GCA_029582685.1 Solanum piurae | reverse complement strand
CAATATTCTCCCAATATTTATCAAACTTAACCTTCATCCTTCCAGCCATGTCAATCAAAATAAGATCTTCACTACAAGAGTACTTCAATATAGAACTTTGAACATTAAAAAATTCATGGAAGAATATATTAGAAGTAACATATAAGCTTCCTGAAAATTTTAAAGTAGGCTGATAGAAGATTTTAAGAAACTTTATAAAATTTTTCACAAGCTGCCAATCATTTGTAGTTGGATGTCCTTTCAATTCACTTTGAAGACAATACTTTCGATAGTTATGATCATCTACGTACATTCTTGCAAAGGTATTTTCAAAATTTACAGCAGTTTCTAACATCGTATATGTAGAATTCCACCTAGTTTCAACATCAAGACTTAAGAGACCATGAGTGTCTAGCTTAGTCTTCTCAACATATGACTTGAAAGAGGCAAACCTAGAAGCAGAAGATTTGACATATTTCATTTCATTCCTTATGCGAGAAATTGGCTCAATTTGTTCATCTAAACCTTCTTTTACAATTATGTTCAAAATATGAGCATTACATCTAACATGTAAAAACTCATTTCTCAATATGACCCCTTTTCAATCATCAATACGTGCCTTCAAATGCTTAATGGCATCATCATTGGCAGATGCATTATCCAGAGTCACTGTAAACAAGTTTTCAATTTTCCAATCCAACAAACATGCTTCAATACCTTTAGCTATAGTCTCACCCTTGTGATCCGGAGTTTGGAAAAAATTAAGATTTTTTTCTATAAGTTCCATTCATGATCAATCCAATGAGCAGTCACGATCATATAAGTCAAATTTTGAAGTGATGTCCATGTATCACTAGTAATACATATATGTTGATTCTTGACAAGTTTTTTAAGTTTCTCTTTCTCTTCTTGATAGATCTTCAAACAATGTCTAGCCACAGTTACCCGTGAAGGTAATTCAAAATTAGGCAAAGCTTTGGCCATCAATTTTTTAAAACCTTCCCCTTCAATAACTTTAAATGGTTGTTCATCAATAATGACAAATTCAGCGATGGCCCTCTTGATATCCTCCACATTGTACACAACCTTTTCTATAGAACTTGTTCCATTTTCTTGTCCCCCGACTTTGATTGGTACATATTTCAAAGTTGTTTGCCTTCTATCAACAAATCTAAAGGGAGATTTGAGACATTTGTCATTTAAATGTGACCACAATACAGAGGTTTCATTTGTTTTTGTCTCAGCAGCAAAGTGTTTTACACAATAGTTACATTTTGCTCTTCGTTTACCTCCTTTAGCAATAAATTTAGCAAAGTGATCCCAAATCTGTGACGTTTCTCTCCCAGTATTACCATCTGTAGGAATGGAATCTATTGGGGTTGTTCTTTTTTGCTTTTTAGGAGGAGTGCGGAGATGAGGAGTGCTTTTACCTTTCTTTTGAGGTATTGATACAACCGGAGGACTGTCGATAATCATTTCTACATCAGTTCCAGCCGTATTCTCCATCTAAGGAAGCAAAACACAAAAAATTAAGACTTGTAGCAACAGCCAGCAACGATTCAAAATAAAGTTACTCATTTACAAGAAAAAGTAAGTGACAAACTTCATTGATAAATTTACATTTGCAAGAAAAAGAAAAAGAAAAACATACATGACTATCTATAGACAAGCGGATGAATGAGAAAGAATGAGCAGATGAAGATTAAGCAGCTCTCAAGTGGAAAGATTGCAAAGTGGAAAGTGAGAAATGAGAATATGACTAGTTTCTAGGGATTTAACTTTTAGGTTTATATTGGGCTTGGATCATTTCACCAATTGATGGATAATTTCACCAATTACAAGTTATAAGCCCAAATCTGAATATATATCTAATTTGTACATATTGAAAATTAATAAAACTAATTTTAAAATATTTACAAAATAGATTATATAAATATTTTTATGTATAAAAAGTTTAAATTATATATGTATTATGTCGGTTTGGGTTGGATTCGGTTTGACTTTTTTTTTATTAATACCAAACCAAACCAAGAATGGTCAGGTTTTTTTTTTCAACGCCAAACCAATCAAACCAAACCATAAGTTGGTTTTTTTTCTCGGTTTGACTTGGTTCATCGGTTCGGTTTGACTTTATGGTTCGGTTTGTACACCCCTAGGCTGGAGTTCTAAATGCATGTAATCATTATTAGCAAAAATTTGTAAAATCACACACCTCAAAGGTTATAGAATTCCTGAGAAGAACAAGGCTCAAGAGTAATAACGTACATCAACTTAACTTTACAGAGCACTTATTCATTGAGATGCACTCAATTTCTACTTGTAAATATAAGATGGTTCCCTCCTAATGCATTTCACATCATATCCATAAACCAGACTGAAAACTTATCAAAGATTGCTATAACTAAATCTTACAGAATGGAATGTGACATATATGGCAATCCCATCTGCACCATTTGACAAATGATCTGAATATCTTATAGATGAGATTTGGAGCGAAGCAAAAGAGGACCGACCTCATTGTCCAACTGCCCGAGAAATACGCCAAGAAACATGTTGTATTCTTGGTCCTGCAAATGTGTGTTAGTGTCACCACAGATCGACTCACTAATGTACATACATGATAGACCATGATCCAGCTAATTACCAAGAGCAAAAACCTGCAGCCAATTTCCAGCAGGTTAGACATCTGTTAGGAATTCATAAGACCAACTAGCTTGGATTGTCCAGCTCTTCCTCCTTGCTCTTTTGATTTTTGATCCTTTCTGATTGAGAAACAAGCAGCTCGTAAACTCTTTTCTTCAACTACAAAAACCCAAACGAAGATGTCAGAACATACTAACGAAGAAATAGCTTCAGGGAAATAAGCATAACATATAAGGGGAACAAATTAGTACCTCATGAAGACCAATCTCATTCTTTACCGACACATTTAGGGATCCATCAGGTCCCATCTTCCTATACCTCACCAGCTCAGAGTTATCAACATTACAATCATCTGTTGCAAAGATGACAGGAGATGCTTGCAGTAAGTCACATTTGGACACGACATCAAGCCAAATATGGATGCTGAATCTCTCTCGCATTTCCTTATAGATCACAAACTGCATAAACCACACTTGGAAATCAAACATTTTCGATACTATGAGAAAAGATAGACAAGACTAAAAATTGGCTGTAGCAAAAACCAGTATCACAAAGCGTATTGACATTCTCCTAAGCTTTCCAGATTACTGATGAACATTTACAACATTGCATGTTTGGGGAGGGACAGACAATCCCCCAATCAAACAAAAGAAACAAGAAAACAGTTTCTTGTATAGCAAACAGATGCTCTTATGTAGGGACAGCCAATCCCCAAATCAAATAGAAGAAACAACAAAACAGTTTTATAACCAATAAAACAGTTTGAAAGCAACGGGAAGCATTCACTGGAATCTCTTATATAGCACAGCAACTGCCTACTATATACTTTACTAGCTCCTGATAGAGAAAATATGTACACTTTACTAGCTCGTGACCATTCTCATATGATCCATCTTCTCATTATTGGAGAGAATAGTTCATCCTAAATCACCAATATGCAAGTTCTAGTACGTCAATTTTTTGTCCATATACACTACTAGTACATGACGGTTCTCATTTTATCCATCTTCTCATTATTTGGAGAATAAAATAAAATAGCTTATCAAAATCATGAATACGCAAGTTCTAACACATGCATAATTACTTCAGATATATAATAGATCCCACCTTCAGGTTAAACCATTCCGGTATAAAACAATAAAGAATGCCTCTCCACTAGTGGACTTGAAGATCAAAGTTCCAGTAAAAACAGAAACATAGAAATCATTGAGAAACCTGATCAGAAGGTGTCATCCCACATTCTCCAGATAAATCATGAACATAAAGTACTGCAGTCGGCAAATGAGTGAGAACAGCAAGTGTTAACTTTTCCAAGTTATTCCTTTCCTCTGCAGGTTCAATCAAAATAAGGAAAAATTGTTAAAAACAAATATAAAAAGATAAGAGATGTAATCCTTGACAACAAAACACAAGAACAACATACCCAGTGAAATCCCACTAAGCGGGTCTACAACAAAATACAAAAGTCCAGATTATAAGAAAGAAATTCAGAGAAGTATGAGTAATGTCTCACTGTTTGCTAAGCTGCTAGCAAAAAGAAGACTGTAGTTGCATTATTTTTCTTTTATGTCAAAACATGGGAATTTTCATTTACACCCATTCCAG
Organism: Solanum piurae; assembly: GCA_029582685.1. Classification (NCBI taxonomy): domain Eukaryota; kingdom Viridiplantae; phylum Streptophyta; class Magnoliopsida; order Solanales; family Solanaceae; genus Solanum; species Solanum piurae. The sequence continues at coordinate 72,868 of JAJOOO010000581.1, read as the reverse complement.
ACAACTTTCCATCACTAGATTAATTCTAATGTAGAAATTGGGCAATACCTTCTCATCTCAAACAAGCCAATTTTATTCTAGTTCTTTGGAGAACTAGACTGTTACTTGGACAAGCAAAATTGTGGCTATTAGTATAATTATTTGTCGTCTAAGTAGTACACTTACCCAAAAGAATTTTGCATGCAAAGGTAAAAGTTATGTGGATAGTATACCAAGTTTTAGTCCAACTAGCTCTCTTCCCCATAAACACATCATTATGCACAGATAAACCAAGAGAATTTGTACAACTCGTATCCTACAAATAATCTTTTCGACCAACAAAATTGACGATGTGTCATCGGCTTCTTATATTATGTAGGAGAAAGTAAAGGCATTCAAAAAAAAAATATTCACGTTATTCAAATGGTAAATCAAGAAGAAACTTTTACCATCAGATCTCCTTAAGATACCAGGGGTATCAGTAACCTGAAGATAAAAATGCTTAATCAGTAAAATAGCAGAAGAAGCAAAAAGGTATGAAGCATTTGAGAAAACCTTTTCACTTTGAAATAAAGACTAACCTGAAAATTCTGGTAACTCAAATTAATATGACCCATCAGAATTCCTCTAGTAGTGAAGGGATAGTTGCAGATCTGATAAGATTCAGTGACATTACTGGGAACTCAATCAAGGAAAAAAAAGTATGTGATGAAAAGATGCAATCAACTGGAGAAAGTACATCGAAAACTTTGTATATGGTTGATAGGGGCATGCAAGAAAGTACGTATAGTTAGGATTTAGTTCTAGTCAAAACATCAAACCAAATTCCTTTTACTCATTCGTAAAGCTGTAGACAAGTCTCAAAATTCACCTGTCTGCCAATGCATCCATGCCTATGATATTGCCAAACTATAAGAAACAACTTTATAGCAAGCCAGATAAAATAAACGAAACAGTGATTAGGTAAATTTTCCACTTCACTTTTCCCTTACTATTACTTTTACAGATCTAACATTTGAGACCTGAGTTAGCCAAACTAAATACGGGTCAGATTTTAGAAAAGCATTTAAAGGCAAACCAAGATTCAGAATAAGAAATTTCTTCGCACCCAAGACTTTTTTCAATGGATGGTAACTCTAGAAAATTTGCCTTCCTCAAGAGCATACATATTATTACGTATAATTATCTAAAGAATGATGGGTGAAATCCCTTATCCTAGATAAAAAACAAGTAAAAATGGAATGAAAGCTAGCCAACTTAGTACGTACCTCAGGCTTCCCTGTCGAAAGTACGCGAACCACAGATGATTTTCCAACATTGGGAGCACCAACAAGACAGAGAGTTGGTGTTTCCAGATCGACAACTGGCATTGCCCGTAATGTCTGCCACCAGTAAAATTTGTCAGAGACTAGCAGAAACCACTTTCTTCGATTACGCAAGCAAAGATCATTGTTTAATAATCATCTATTAGGAAATCCAACTAAAAAGCTTCCACACAATCAGGAAGCTAGCTATCATGACATGTAATGTTACTGCATTTGTTGAAAAATCATAGACACAGACGTTTGATGTAATCAGTGTTGTCAAAAATTCTTTATCCATATATTTTTTACTCTATCGTTTACAAAGATTCAATTTCTTTATCCATATATTTTTTACTCATGCTTATGATTATTATTCTTGGACTAAACATATATATTTGTATACTTTCAGGAAGAGGCGACACTAAACAGTTGTTATTTCACTTACCGTTAACAAAAAATCAGTTTCTTTATCCATATATCTTTTATTCATGCTTATAGTTATTATTCTTGGACTAAACATATATATTGGTATGTTTTCCCCAGTTGCAACTTTTTTTTTTAAAGCCTACGCTTTATTTGCACTTTGCGCATAAAGCCCCGACGGACCTTGAAGTTGTTTTGCGCTTTTCTCTTATGATAAAACTGGATGTAATTGCATCATGTCCCTTTTTTTCTTGACATCCTTCTGATGTGTTAAATGAAGGTTTGCGATAATAATTGTTTGAAACTTCATTTCAGTTTTCAGTATACTAATGTCAGCATAGATCTAACTTTTAGTTCATCTATAAGACTCATAGTGTATCCCTAACTGGCCTTACCTTGGCAATGTTCAACAGTTCATCAACAGCTTTTCCATCACCATCAAATATTTCCTCAATTCTTTTCAATCCCTACAAAGACACTCTCTCACAGATCAACTTATGGATTATATCAGATAAATATAAAATTCAGTAAAATTGAAACTATCAGACTACCTCATTCAGTCGCTCCTCTGCTTCTCGTTTAGAAAATGACTGGCACAAATTGCATCAATTACTTGATTTGCATCTTAAATAGAAACAGAAACCATAAAAGTAGAAAGTAACAACTTCTTAAATATTTCATCAAATAAATAATGAGAAAATAGAACATAATAACATTTGTAACAAACATGAGCTGTTAGCATGTCATCCATTCTCAAGATCGTGTATGGGTTGATGAGTGGTAGATTTACACTCATTTGAGGCCTAATAGCTCAACAATTAGTGTCCTCAATGCCTAATTATGTCCTATTCTAATTATATTTTGATGATTGCAGCTATGAAGGCTAATGAACAAGGCAAGGATGAATGTTTGAAAGAATGACCAAAATTGCAAGAAGTGCAAACTATACATTGATGATCGCCAAACAAGAAAAGTGGATCGCCTAGTGAGCAGGGCCTCGCCCAAAGTGACAGTGCACAACACTTGTGTTTATCAAGGCAAGTCGGCGAACTCCAAACAGAAAGGCGACTTGCCATATGAGAAAGGGCGAGCAGGTTGACCATCGCCGAAGGCGACAGTACAAGGAGAAAAAGTGAAGGCTCGAAAGGCGAACTAAGGTGGTACTCAACGATACGTCGAATATGAAAGGTGGATTTGAATGAGCTCGCCAACTAAGGTTCAAACACCTGAAACTTAGAGCAAGAAAAGGCGAGTTGAAGAGCTTAGGGCGATTTGTCCAACGTGATTGGCAAGCCCGACTAAAGTCGCCCAATGGGTCATGAAGTGAGTTTTGGGCCAGATTTTGGGGAAATTATAAATAGCCCAAAGGAGAGAGAAATTGGAGGTCAGAGAATTTACGTGAGAAAGGAGAGTTTGAGTGTAAAAAAAATTGAAGAGAGAGAAACACTTTATCTTGTGAAGAACACTTTCTAATTTTTGGGGTTTTCAACTTTGCTCTTGAAATTGACAAATTGAAGTTGAATTCACTACAGGCTATAGCATCTACCTAGGTGCAAACTGTATTTCTTGGACTTCCATGAAACAAACAACAATAGCAAGATCAAATGTTGAAGTTGAGTATAGAGCACTAGCCTCCACTACAGTAGAGATGCCATGGATCATCTACCTACTTCATGATTTCGGAGTGTACCTCAAGACAGTTCCTACATTGTATTGTGATAATTTGAGTGTTTTGTACATGACAGTAAATCCAGTTATGCATGCTAGAACCAAACATGTAGAAACAGAATATCATTTTGTTTGAGAAAAGGTGGCCAGAAGTCAACTTTTTACACAGTTTGTGAGGTCTAAGGATCAACTAGCTAACATTCATACAAAAGCATTGACAAAGCAAATTTTTGCTGGTTTTAGAAGCAAGCTAGGAATAATTGTTCTACCACTCACTAGCTTGTGGGGAAGTGTTGAAGGTAAGGATCAAGCTGAAGATAAGGATCGAGTTGATCAGCATGGTACAACTGTTAGAAGTCTTGTTGGCTGTTAAGGAGTTAGAGTCGGACTAGGACTAGGCTATGTAAGTGTAATAGTTGTACTTAACCTCTACTCTTGTAATTGTATTTGTATTATAGTATAACTCTAAGTGTAGCTAGCCTAGGCCCCTACAACTCTATATCAACTCCTATATAAAGGCGCATGTACTCAAAAGTTTATCATTGAATACACTCCTTGATTTCTCTCAATCATTTTTTGAGATTTCTAAATTTATAAGAGAACAAGTACGATAAAAATAGACTAACCAGTTCCTAATTCTTCGAGGATCCTTGAATCAAGAGATTTCATCTAAACAATTTTTCATTGAACAACTCCTAACAACTTCTCCTGAAATTATATGTTATCCCATATTTAGAGGACCAGATCACAATCAAATCTGTCAGCTCATTCCAGGACCAGATTATTATCAAACCTGCCAGCTCATTCAACAAAGACTTTATACAGGTCTTTCCTCTTTTTACCTTCCATGAAAATAAGCAATCAGGAGAGGATGGAGCTTTAGAATTTTCCCTGTTTTCTCTGCAATTCTTGTTCAACTATTCTCGCATACTTGACATAGCCTTCATTTTTTAATCACTAGTCCAAACCAATATAGGACCTAGTCAAGTTGAAATTAAGAAATTGTGTTGCTATGGCTCATGCAAAAGATGTTACCACAAATGAGATAACAAATTGAAGATACTTCCAACATCTTGACTAATTTACCTAATTTTTCTCCTTAATGTCTGATAACAAAAGCGATAGTAGCGGTTTATTTTTATTTGCAGCATCTGTCTGATTTAAAGATGTTGGCTAAAGAGGTTCAATAAGGCCACTGCAGGGTAGGGATGTGAGTGGATCAGACTCAAAGAAAAGAAGAAGCTGGCCACAAGCATGAATTAAGGAGATTAGACAGAAATCTGACCTATCTAGGAGATAGATAGTTTTGTTTAATTTAGAAAGGGCGGCAGGATGGGAGCCTAATCTTATATGCAAGTCAAAGTATACCGATAGCTCCTATGGAAGATTTTTTAATAACATGGAGTACTTACAGAGTTACAGGGCAAAAAGAAGAATGTCATCTAGAAGGCTATTTTACCTAAGAATGTTTCAAAATAAAAAAACGGAGAGCGGGGAGAGGTGAGAAGGATAGCAGCATACAATTACAAAGTAGGTTACTATTTTATGCAACTAGTTTTCCAACCTTAGCACATAATGATGCATGTTCCTTTCCAACTGATACCACCTTTTTCCTTAAAGCTTCTAACTTTCCCAATACCTGCAAAAGTGTAGTTACTTAGATGTAAGACATGAGTAGAGCTGTCAATATGGGCTAGCCCACCGGGCTAACCCATACAGACTTTGACATTTTACGGGTCAGGCCGGGCTAACCCATTCTTTTTTAAATTATATATTTTTTTAATTATTAAAATAAATTATAAATTATAATTTAAATATATTATCATTAATATTGACAAAACAATATTACATGGTGTTAATGTTACTACTTGTTAATCAAATCCACAAATAAATTTTCTTTATAATATTTATTAAGGTTTTTCAAATAAAAGTATAAATATCTAAATAGAAATATTAACATAATTGTTTTGTCACATTAAAACATGAAAAATGTGACAATATTCCAACCATAAAAAAGTTAAAAATAAACTCCTTAAAAAAAAATCATGAAACTTATGGCGTATCTAACAACACTTCATGATCATCTTCATCAATCATATCTGAATCAGCTTGTGGCAAGGTTGTCTTAACATCTGTATTTTCATCTGCAATTTATATGCGGTTTCAATTAGTTAAATACTAAATAGATTTTGAGTTTGGACTCTCTTTAATTTTGAATTTTAATATTATATTATATTTTTAAAATTATTTTTATTTGGCCCACGGGCCGGCCCTACCTATATTTCTCAAGCCCCACAAATCAGCAGGCTTATTCAGGCCAGGCTAAAAAGCCCTTTTCTTAAATGGGCTCCAAAAATCCTAGCCCAGCCCTATTAAATCCCGGGTTAGGCCAGGCCGGCCCAACGGGCCTAGCCCATATTGACGGCTCTAGACATGAGAGGGACAAACCAAAAATATTGAAATAAATATCTAGGGTAGAGAAGAAAAGGAAAAAAATGGATACACATCTTCTTGTTTTTTTTTTCTTTTTTGAGAAGGAAAAAAAGATGATAGTTCTATTGATAGGAAAAGACAAAAAAAAGCCATAAAAGAACAGAGAAAAAAACGATGTACCACTAAATGTTGACACCTCAATTCACCAGAAATATCACAGAGTTACATACATTAGTTTCTCTTCTCAATCAATTAACTCAAAATTAGCACGGTGCCAGCATTACGTCCCAAATGTTGAACAAAATGTAATAAAGATAAACTTCAAATAAATTTAGAGTTTCAACAGTTGAACCTTTCATTAAAACATGCAAGAAATGAAAACCATAAACCTCTTGAGAGGGGTTGACGATATCTAAAATGCTCGTTTCAATGAATATTGAAACATAAATCCAGACACTGAAAATCACTCCATCCAACTGAAGGACCCAACAGAATCATTTCATGTCTGTCTGTCAAATATACGTGTCAAATAACTTCACAAACTCAAAGCTTTACTTAGATTAGCTAAAAACGACATAAAACACAACAAACCCCAAGATCTATGCTCCTAGCATTGATCCTTTTTTCTTCTTTACTATCTTTTAATTTTCAGGACAGAGACATTTAAGACTTCCAATTTAACTACATGTACTTTTCTGAAGAGTCAAAAAATCATTTTTCAAAATTCAAAGCTATTTCCCTGCAGGAAAAGTTACTGATGACCTAAATTTCCCTGAAATACCATTATTTGGAACAAGATACTAGAGTGATTGAAAGTTACATCTTCATAGTCCATCTCCGAGCGTTAACTCAATCAAAGATCTTTCATAAGGGTGCAAATATTTTTTGTTTGGGAAGTTCTCTTTGTATGTCCTCAAGGGCACAGCCAACTCCTGCATATACAAAATGAATGATAAATGTAAATTCTGTTTCGTATGAGAATATCAAAATTATAGATGTATCCTCCAATGAGAAGCATTAGTCTGTTTGAGAATCTCACCTTCATTAATGCATCAAGTTGTTTTGCGCCTTTATTTCTCTCACGTTTTGCAGCATTAGCAATGCCTGTTAAACATTTTAACTAAATGCGATAATTCCTCTCATCTGTGCGTGCTTGAGTCAAGTACAAGAATTGATACTACAATGATGAGGTGGAAGTTAAAAAGTACATAGATGCAGAACACGAGATTACCCTTTGTAGGCGAGACCCTCTTTGCTTTCCTCAGTGCTGAATGTAGAATATCTACAGACGGCATTACCGTGGGTAATTTTTTAAATGCACCTACATTTTCTACCTTAGGTGTCCATTTTTCCTACAAAAAAATGAGTAGTCGCATTCACTTTCCATGTGAACAATAAAAGAACAGCATTCATTCATAGAACAGGACAGAGGTAATTCACAGTAACTATCCAACTATAAAAATTAATTCAAATGGTAATAGAAATCTAAAAATGAAAGTAAAGGAGTAGCTATACTTTGTTTTCTTATTGGTTCTGGGGATTTGATACATAGATTCCTTTAACAATTGCATACATAGTAGTTTGCATTTGCTTACAGAAACATGACATTGGATACATAACACGCACAGGAACCAAGTACAGACCTGCACCCCGCAACGACACATTTGTTATTGGAGAATAGACCAAACAAAAAGTTCAATCATCAAATCCGTACCAAAATTCATGCTATTTCAAAATCTCGTGTAAGACCAATATAAGTACATATGGAGACTATATAGAGAAATCAAATTGTCTCCAAAGTGCATGGAGTAACAACATTCCGGAAAAAAATTGTGTTTTAGGTTTAATTCACTGCATTGAAAAACACAAAACAGTACCTTTGGAAAGCTTGGAACGGCCGAAAAACAGTGATGAGGACGGAACTTGCCATAGCTGAAGAAGACCTGAAGTCCCACTCATATCTCTCTTAGCGCTGAGCTTTACTGAGATCTGAATATCCCCAAGAAAAAAAAAAAGGGATTCTGGTCACTTGTGTAGCACCGGTGGGCGGTAGTGGTACCGCTAAAGATGGTGTCTTTTCTTTCTTCTTGAGAAATTATATTACTGTTACATTTTATACCTCCCGTCTACTCACAATAGCTATTTATTGAAATAAAAACAAGATTTCATATTATCTTTTCGCACAAACAAGACTACAAGTTCTTCTAAAAAGTTTCCTTTAATATAGGTCCTTGTATCTCTTGTGATACACATTTTTAAATAATTACTTCCATTTCAATTTGTTTAACTAGATCAAACTAATTAATATTTCAGGTAAATTTATCTATTTAAAAATTATATAAACAGTACTATAAATTGATAAATCCTTAAAAAATAGAGAAAAATTTACGTATAGCAAATAAAAAATTGCTAATTGTATGCTATAGCAAACATTATAAAATTGCAGTCCGTAGCAAAATTTTAATTTGCTACGGATGTGTCTTTCTGTCAGTTTTTTTTTATATACATTTTGATTGTTAATAAATAAAAAGGCGTTAATTTCGATTAGAAAAAAAAGGAAAAAAATCACTGAAGTCACGCACGTTCTGTTTCATTCGAATTCCATTCCTTCTTCGTCGTCTTCAACAGTAAGAACTCCATTGTAGCTCAATTCAGAAAATCGATCAAGCTATTGACGGTGCTATACATAAATTCTATATGTATAAGTTAAATGGAACATTTTATTATATTTGTATAAGCTGGCTATTGAACATTGTACTCTATTTGTATTAGTTATATTGATTTTCCCTTTTTGAACAGAAAATGTATATTCATAATGAATTAAGGGAATTAAAGATTGTATAAACTTTCGACATTTATACAGTTAATATGTAAATATATGTTGTTAGTTAAGTGGTTTGTATATTTATACTGTATGAACATCCTATAAGCCTAATAATGTATATGTATATATTCAACATAAATGTACTCCTAGATTTATATTGTTAGTGTATAAACATTCATTGTATAAGTTGATTTGTATAATTAAACTTTATGAACAATTGTATAATCCTAACAAATGTATATTTATATACTCAATATAAAACATACTCATATATTTATACAGTTAATGTATAAAAACCGTTGTTATTTAAGTGGTGTGTATATTTATATTTTATTGATAATTGTATAAGCCTCACAATATGTGTATACATATACACAACATAAAAAATACAACCACAATTGTATAAGCCTCATAAATGTGTGTATACTAATATTATACATTTATACAACCACAAATTGTAGAAGCAAACAGTAGAAGACGTGAATCACCACAAAAAATATAAAAATAATGATTAAACAGTCCAATGACCCACATAATTATACAGTCCAATGACCCACAAACAACAACTTCAGTTTATCATTGTGATATGTATAAACGTAAGTTTTATCTTTCCTTTTTTTACTTGACACAACAATAAGTGTATACATATACACAACATAAAAAATACACATAGATTTATACAGTTAATGTATAAATATACATTGTATAATTTAGTTTGTATAATTATTAAAGTGTTAAACTGCATATATAATGAAATTAACAAAAACAAGGAAGTAAAAGACTTAATCAATCAAATGAGTATATTACAATAAAAAAAACTGAAAGTTCAAAACAGTAAAAGTTGTTATGCATGTCATTTGCATATACAAAAAATAAAACCCAGAAATTTAATACTTTTCTAATTAATTGTGATCCTTTCACTACTATCGCAATCCCTGATTTTGGGGAGAAATTGAAGGAAATAAAAGATATAAACGAGAAGAAGAGATTGTATAAAATGAATAACATCAGTTTTTTATTTTACTTATACAAATTGGTGGTGCCCATTAATAGCAAACTGACCAAGACTTTGCTCCTTAAAGGAAATAAATGAAACGATAGCTACTTTATTTATTTTATATTAATAGTTTGTCATTATGTATAATTATCCCTAAAAAAATACCCATCATAGCCCTTTAGCAAATTGGGCCAATCCTTAATATGTAGCCATTAATGAACCAGGGCCAGTCCAAGCCAACTCGGTCCATTAAGTAGTCAATATTAAAAAGGATAATTATATGGAAAATTATATGAAATATCAAGCTATTAATTCAAATTAAATGTTATAGCTATAGTTTCTTTTATTTGTAATTCGCAGCAAACATTTCATATTTTTTGTCTTCCCATTTATATACCAAAATATACAAATAGGCCAATTCGGTATACATATGTGTTGTATAAAATTAATTGCAGGATCCATTTGTATACCGAAATATACAAATAGACTCTTCGGTAGACATATGTGTTGTATGACTTAATCGCAAGACCCATTTGTATACCGAAATATACAAACAGAGACCCATTTGTATACCAAAATATACAAATAGACTCATTCGGTATACATGTGTTGTATATATGTAGTAATTTTGTTTATATACAATTATTATGTTTTAGTTTGTATACCAAAATATACAAATACAGATTTTTATGTATATGTATACCGAAATATACAGATAAACATAAAGTTTGTTATGAAGCACAATTATACAAACTAAAGCTATAAAATACAAATATGATTTTTATGTTTTCTAAACCTAAAATTTACTCTTATATTGCAACAATCAAATTTAATCTCAAACGAGATAACGATTTGCTATAGTTTTCTTTCTAATCTCAAACGACATAACGATTTGTTATAATTTTCTTTCTAATATAAATTGGTGCATTGTATAATTATGACTCTAATTTAAGGAAGAATATAGGAGAGTTTTGGTTTTAAAAAAATAAATGGGATCAAGAAAAATGAACCGAAGAAAAAAAAATGAAGTAATTAAATAATTGTTTTTTTTTTAAAGGGAAATGTAATAACTAATTTTTTGCTAATAATTTAATTAGATAGTTAATTATTTTCTCTCTCTTTTGAATTTGAAAAACTCCTAATTCAAATGAAATTAGGATTGTATTAGTATAAATAGTATATATGTATATAGTTTTTAATTTTTGTGTTGATGGGATGAGTTAAGATGTCATGAATTTAGGAATTGAGATAAATATTGCAGGTAGAGTAATTACTTGGGATGAGTATTTTGTGTAATTTATAACATTTTGTGTTTATATCTAAAACTAAACACACGAAAAAATTAAAGAGGTTTATGGTTCAATATCTATATATTATATATACATTAAAAATAATTGTAATCATATATAAATAGTAATATACTTTTTCGACTGATCTCCACCATTACTAATTACATTGTCAAGAAAACTAACAAAGAAGAATTGAAAATTACATAATTTAAATGCTATTGAAATAAATTTTCATTTTAATTATTATATGTATGAGTTGTGTTATTCAGATAATTTTAACTAAAATGTATATTTATTTTACCGTAGTTATTTTATTGCAATAACAAATTGTTCTAATAATAAGCTTCCTTTATTATACGTCCGTGTATCTCACAGTTAGTTGCAATACCATTTTAAAAATAGTTACTTCCATTTCAGTTTGTTTTGACTTGATCAAACTAATTAATATTTCATATAAAATTACATAATCAAATGGGCAAAACGTCAATCATTTGCAGGAACGTCTTAATCATAATCATTTAGATTTATTAAAAATTATAACTCAATTGAAATTTCTAAAATTCTGGCCTAATTTAACTAGGTAATTAAATTAGGTGTAACTCTTTTGAATTTAAAAGAATTCTAACTTAGCTGAAATTACTATAATTCTGTTTCTTTTGACTTATCTTTAACGCAACTCTTTAAGTATATGTATACCTCTTTCATTTTACCTTTTATGACATTTTTTTATGTTGTATAAATTTTCTTTCTTTTGCAATGAACAACCACAACAATGAAGAAATCAATAGAAAGAGGAAGAATTTTCATACTCTTTTCGAAAATCGTTGCGAAAATCTACTAGAAGAAGATGATGAACTCTTGAAACTTTCATTAATGACACCCTTTCGTACTACTAGACCTCGAATACAACCTTGTGAAAATATCGAATCTCTCCCACCACTCATACTTGAAAATCACTAATCGAGTACTTTGAACCTCCCACAACTCGTGATTTTAACACCAACCATGCTAAAAAAAGAATCTGGTCAGTGTAAAAGACGTAACTCCTTAGAGTCAAAGCCGGGTAATGCTAAAGAGGTGAATATTGAGACTATCACTACTCCATTTCCTTGGGCGACTAACTTAATAGCTACAGTCCACACGTTGCAAAACTTGTTATCCAAGCAACTTTTCATGATAAGCGGAGATGTTCAATGCAAGAGGTGTGAAAGGAGATACACTATGGAATTCGATTTGAAAGAAAAGTTTGTTGAGATTGGATCTTACGTGATGAAAAATAAGACTTTTCTGAAGGAACGTGCACCGTTTATTTGGATGACTCCTCTTCTTCCTACTTGTCAATTTTGTAAACAAGAGAATAGTGTGAAACCGATTATTTGTGCAGATAAGAATAAGATAAATTGGTTGTTTCTGTTACTTGGTCAGATGTTGGGCTGTTGTACACTCGATGAACTTAAGTTTTTTTGTGAACATACTGACAATCATCATCGAACGGGTGCAAAGGATCGTGTTCTTTTTTTGGCATACCTAACGTTGTGCAGGCAAGTCGATCCAACTGGTCCATTTTATCGTTGATACCCACGCGTTTCGTTTTCCTTGCATTACGAATTTGGTATTTTTTTATCGAATGATGGTAAGATTTTAGTATGTTTTTTCTTTTTAATTCTGTTTGTTATGTTTGTTAACAATAGAAGCAATTTATTTTTATTTGTAGTTAAGTCACATTTATTTTATTTTTACTTGTAAGTCACATTTGTCATCAACATTTGTTAATTTATTCATTTGCTTCCGGTGTTGACTAGAATTGACATTGAAATTTCTAAATTCCTATCATTTATTTGTTATTTGTTGTGGCAAATGAAAGATGTAATTAAGCTAATTGTGTCAACAAAAAATTGTTACCAATTGATGGAGTGATGGAGTGATGGAGTGATGGAGTGATGGAGTGATGGAGTGATGGAGTGATGGAGTGATGGAGTGATGGAGTGATGGAGTGATGGAGTGATGGAGATGGAGTGATAGGTGTAATAGCGACTGACAGTATTGCTTGACAACGGTTGGTGGTTCACGATAGAAGAAGCCAAAGAAATAAGGAATTTTAAAAGTATGTATAAATAGTGTAATTTTTCGCCGAGAGGTCCATCCAAAGCCCCTCAGCCTTATGTGGCTCCACCCCTAATTGCCAAGGGTAGTGATGGTTGTCAATGGCGGTGGTGGTGGCAACAGAGGTAAGTTAGTGGTGGTGGTTGGTGATTGTGCGGATAGAATGGTTTCATTCACATAAGTACCCTTAATGATATTAAGACCTATTCATACCAAATAATTAGTGTTTAGATGTTAATATAAACAAATACACTTAATGACTTAAAATTCCTACCTGTCAGATTCACACCTCCATCAAGTGCAACAAATAATACCCAAAAACTAAATATATGTTGTAAGGCCTCTCCAAAAATACACCCAACGACATGTTTAAAGAGTCCGAACAACATAAACTAAAAGTAGACATTAATGTTACCTCAGTTGTGAGATTGCCTCCAAATGTTTTAGAAGACTCCATGACACCAATTTCTAGTATGCCAAATAACAATGATTATTACAAACGAAAATTTTAAGTAATTAGGAACGATGACTAGTATGCCAAATAACAATTATTATTACAAACGAGGAAGACAAGATATTGTATTGTGTTATATATTTATCGTACTTGTATTATTTTGATGAATATATATACAATATTTGGATAGATTGTATTGTTCTTTGTCGTTATATAATGCCACACATCAACAATTTGAATGATAAACTTATAAGAAAACTAGAAAAGTAGACATAATGTCGCACATCAACAATTTGAATGATAAACAATATAAAAATGATAAACATATAAGAAAAGTAGGGTATGAGGTAGAGCTCTATAAAAAGGTAGGGTAAAAAACAAAATAGGATTATTAAATAATTAGTAAAGACAAAATGAGAAGATAATGACGTGATCATGGTTACATAAAATGAGAAATGATAAATTGAAACGATACGTCCATACAAAATATAAACATGATATTTAAACAAAGAATATAATACAACAGGCGCTATCACGCACCAAACTGATGGTTACATAACATGTGACTTTTCGTCATTACTTAACGAAGGATTTAAACAACATCATACAAAATATAAATATGATATTTAAACTAACGATACAACACAACGAGCAACAATTACCATCCAAACAAGATGTTATTGATCAATATACTTAAAAGCTTATCTACATAAGCTAGCTCAAATATATATTGATGAGATAGTGTGCCTACTAAGAAGGTAAATTTATGCTTGTTGGCATAACATACAAACCAATGGCATCAAGAAATAACCCTGAAGATCCATGAAATCCAACAACAACTCCACCTTGCATAATAAATGAGAAGTTGGTGTCAGTATCAATTACTGAACCCATAGGGCCGTGATGGCCAAGGTTAGTGTGAAACTTGATGGATTTTATTATAACATAGGAACCATAGAGTCCATATGTCCCACTTAAGCCTGTCAAATACTCTGAAGGACTGTTTATATTGATCTACAAAAATTCAAGAAAAAACTAATTAGCCTTATTGACAGGAGAATATTGAATGATGGTTAGGAACAAAGAAAAAAATTATTATTTCACTAGTATATATAAAAAACTCATTTTCAAAGGCGATATTGATTAGATTTTATTTTTTTTTGTATATGGGATACACAAATAAAACTTATACTAGTTGGTGGTAGTTGACGACAATGCTAGATGTGATGGCGGAAGTGATTGATAGTAAGGATCAAACATTGTAGTGGTGGTAGTGGTTCAGTGATTGATAATGGTGGCGACAATGGGTATAATTATAATGATGGTAAAGTGGTAGGTGGATAGTGACTGGCAGTAGTGGTTGCAACGCTAGTAGTTATGATGACAAAGGTGGTTGATACTTCACGATAGTGGCGAAATTAGGATTTTTCACTAAAGGGGTCAAAATATTATAAAGTAAACACAGAAGAAGCCAAAAGAGGTTTAACATCTACTATATATATGTAAGAAATATTTTTAAAACTATGTATTTTCCCCGAAGGGAGTTCATCCTAACCCCCTCAATATTACTTGGCTACACCCCTAGTTGCTGACGATAATGGTGGTTGTGATGACAGAGGTGGTTAGTGGCAGTGGCCGGTGATTGTGTGGATAGAGTGGTAGTGAAAATTATTCAGAAAAATACCTCTCAAAGATATTAAGACCTATTTTAGATATTCATTTAGTGCAAAAAAATAAGATCTAAAAACTATGTTGTTAGGCCTCTCCAAAAACATCATCGCACACGTATCATGATCCAACATGATGTTTAAAGAGTCCGAACAACATAGACTAAAAGTAGACATTAGTGTTACCTCAGTTGTGAGTCCGCCTCCAGAACCACCAAATGTTTCAGAAGACTCCATGACACCATTTTCTTCACTGCTCTTAAACATTATAGAATCTATAATCACTCCAGACTTTACAACAATCTGTTTCACTACACCTTTAGGCCTATAATTCCAATGCCTTGCTCCAGAACCTCCCCATCTCTCAACACCAATAGCTCCAGAACCTCCCCATCTCTCAACACCACACTCTAATTTAACTTCTCTAGTAATAGATGTTTCTCCTTCATTTATATCAGGCAAAACTACACCATAAGTTGTTAAACTTTCTGTGAGGCGTTTTAATCTCTTGTTGATCTTTCCTATGTCCCAGCTTATTTTGTACCTTGCAACAACTTCTTTCACAACATCAGATAACATTGTACATAAACAATAAGCAGTGTTTTCTCTGTTTGATCTCTGTTTTACATCAGCAGCAAATTTCTCAACTGTGCCCTCAGCATCTTGTGCAATGCCCCTAATTTCATCAGCGTAATTTCTGACTCCATCTCCTTTCGGTGTTATTGTATCAACGTCTTTTAGGAAAGCTCGCATACGTCCCAGCTCTGTAACAAGTTCTCTTACTTGTTCATCCACTCCATATAGGAATATTCCTTGTTCTATGATTTTTGATATTGCTTTTTCTGTGATTGCCTCAGCCATTTCAAGTGTTGTCCTGGATATCTAGAGAAGTAAACTGATCATATGGGATGAAACATGAGACTAATATGTTATCTTGGTGTCCTTTGTTGACTTTGTCTTCCAGTCGCTCACCAAACAACAACAACAAAATACTTAGTATAATCCCGGGTACATAACCCAATCTTAGGAGGTAGAGAGATCTTCGAGCCACTCAAAGACATTAGAAATATACCATTTATACTAACGGACATACACGTGTCATAATCTTATCCATCGACCCGACAATTATTATATATCGGATATAGGTCCTTGTATCTCTTGTGATACACATTTTAAAATAATTACTTCCATTTCAATCTGTTTAACTAGATCAAACTAATTAATATTTCATGTAAATTTACCTATTTAAAAATTATATAAATAACTCAACAAATTGGGTCAATCCTTAATAAATACCCATCACAGCCCTTTATCAAATTGGGCCAATCCTTAATAAATACCCATCACAGCCCTTTATCAAATTGGGCCAATCCTTAATATGTAGCCATTAATGAACCAGGGCCAGGCCAAGCAAACTCGGCCCATTAAGTAGTCAATATTAAAAAGGAGGACAATTATATTGCAACAATCAAATTTAATCTCAAATGACATAACGATTTGCTATAATTTTCTTTCTAATCTCAAACGACATAACGATTTGCTATATTTTTCAATATATATATATATATATAAACTTCAAACTAACATTGTTTTATTAGGAAAATATAATTGGACTGATTTAGAGTCGCCACTTAATTTTTAAGAAAAATCAAGAAAACTACTTTTTCAAAAGATTAAAACAGAAATCTAATGAAAATATTCAAAGGGGTTCGGGGTTTCGGGAAGGGTTTGAAAGCACCCGAAATGCCCACTAACACGCGGTTATCCGGTAATTAATTATTTGGCTAAAACTTTAAAATAAAAGCATGCTTGACAAGTTTAGGAGATAACCAACTTAAGATTTGAAATTATTTTTTAGGGAAAGGGAAATAGTATAAGAAATTTACTTAAATAAAATATTTTCAAAGTAATTTAAGTAGTGAAATAAGCATAATTATTTAGTCTTTAGAAAATCTAGAAACGACTATCTTTTCGGGGAAGTCAAATTAGGAAAACCTTAAAATTAACGAGCAAATAAATAAATAAACAAATAAGAAATAGATAAAATAAAGAGAGAGAGAGTTTTGGACCCAAGACTGGTTTTCTGTTCGCCTGGACTAGTATTTAGGCCTAATTTCATTTTGAATTTTTGACCCATTTTGTACCTGTCCTAGGCTAACAAATTAGTCTAAGTAATGGACTTGGGCCCAATTCTTCCAAGGACTTGCAGTAACATCAAATACGGATTTGGGCCCATTTTCATCAAAGTTTGCTGCTGAAATTTCTTAGATTTCTGGCCCTCTTTCTTGTATATCATACGTATATTACCGTGTGCGGCTTGTATCCAATCCATTTTGGAATCTGAAATTCAATTTCCGACCCCTTGTATTTTTCACATTCTCCCATGTACACCCATGGTATGGCTGACTCAATAACGAAAAGAGGTTTGAGCTTCTATGGCTTGACTCGGGAACGTGAAGGAAAGAAATCCATTATGGACTCGGAGAGGATTCATACAACAAAGCAAAAAAGGGAAAAATTAGCATTCACATCAAATATAATAAATGCAACGTAACTTAATTGAAAAAGCTATTTAATAAACTTGAAAACAAAATGCAACCAAACCCAACTATTAAAACTAAAATGACGAGTAACTTTTAAGGGAGACAAAAAAAAGAAAAAAGCAAGCAAGCTTAACAAATGGCAAGGGTCAACAGTCACAATTTTCTTACATAAAAGTAGCTTGCCTAAATATACTTGAACAGATAAGAAATAAGGGTCATTCAAAAAGGAGCAATAAGGGTAGATTATATTATAAAGAATATGTGACCAACAACCAATATTAAACAATGGCAAACTAAAAAAAAATGAGAAAGAGAGCATGTTGCACCGTTGGCAAATAATATATTTCATGCAATAATCAAACTAACTTTACAAATGGAACTTAATGATGCTAATTCATTATGCCAAAGGGCAGAAATTTTAAAGACGACAGCCAACTAAGTCATTTTAGAAAGAAATTATTGTCACATTCAATCAACTAAACAAGGCAAAGGTAGCAGTAATAGTCAGCTATGCTAAACACACATCACACTTCGAGATTCAAGTTGGAACAAGAATATAATTTTAAAATGTTTGACCTTCCGGACAGCAACCTACTGTTGGTTTTAATCTTCCCATTTAGAAAATAAAGTATCACCCCTCAAGAAAGCTACCAATAACAAAAACGAAAATCGACACATAAGCAAGATAGAAATCTTCAAAAAAAAAAAAAAAAAGTCGTAAAGAAACTAAAGTGAATATTACCGGTTCTAAGAGGCAAGATAGATTAAATAGCAACACAAGACAAAGGAAAGAATCTCATACTTCTTTTAGATAGGCGGAAACTAAACCATTTAGATGATTATCTTACCCAAACTCAACAAAATACCATAGATAAGAACATGTACTCCAGACGTAAACATTTATAAGAGCTCAAGAATTTTAAACAAAGCCAAACTTCAAAGGACCCAAGGGATTAAAATATAAACAGGCCAAACACATCAAGACAGCCAAAAAGGAGAGGTAGTCACGACTTAAAAAAAGATTTGGAAATAAAACTTCAATCTAGAAAACAGCAGGACCTCATACTTTATCAACTCAATGTATCTTGGGCCTGAATAAATAACAACATTAAGCAGTGACGAACTAAGTACAGAACACCTGATGCTAAAAGGTACATGAACTATGGGAATCAAGACAAAACGAGCATGTGATTCGAAACAACACAAAAATCAAACGTAAGCAACTATAACCCGATTCCAACATCCGATCATGACAAAGCATAAATAATATAATGATCAGCCAGAAATCTCAATAACGAAGGGCAAGAAGCCACGAACATTCACATTCAAACCAAGTCAAAACGAAAGCTAATCTGGGCCCAACAGAGATGGGTTTATCACACAATGCTTAGAATCAAAATAGAACGTAAACAAAGGAAATTATATTACCTTTTCCCGGGCAGCGACTAGGAACAAAACGACGAGCTAGAAGTGAACTATTCCACCATACAAACACGAACCGGACAGCAAGCGAGAGGCCTAGGCAGCGACTCGAACTCGGACTAACTTAGAAGAACGATGATGATCAAGCTAGAAGAATAAGACTCGGACGGAAACTAACTTTTCTTTCTCTTTTGTATTTCGTATATCCTATCGCTATTTTTCTGTGTTCTTTTCTTTCTCCCTTTAGAATTGCCAACAATTTTCCCAACCTTTCCCTCTTGTTTTTTCCAAATCCCTCCCCTTTCCTCTGTTTTTCCAACCTTTTTCTCCTAATTTTCTTCCAACTCCCCCTTCTAACAATGAAGAAGAGGGCAGCCTTTAAAGGGAAAAAAAAAGGACTCCAAATTGGGGGGAAACGGATGAAAATCGCCTAAGAAAAGGACCCACTTCGAAATTCAAATTCAAAATTCTTTTCACCATTCAAGGGAGACAAACTTTTATGAGATTTCTCCCCATTTCGGAAGAGGAAAGGGGAGATGGGCGGCTGGGATCGACTCCCTTGTCCTTGCTGCTCGACGTGGCATGATCCCGCAGCTGCAAGGACGATTCTTGTAGAAGCTCAGGACTGAAACATCACTGCTGCTCGCCTGCTGGACTGCTGCTAGCGTGAAAACGTTGTACAGGGGTCGGGTGGTACGCGTGAAAAAGAAGAAGAAACGATGTGGGGTCACTTTTGGTATATTGTACGCTACTACTATTGTATGTATTGGAGTTGTTTGGGATTAATATGGGCTGATTGCATTGTATTGTTGGTTAGGAATTGGGCTTGGTATATTGTATAGTGGCTGTTGGAATATGGTCAGCTGATTCAAGGAATTGGGTCTTGAAATCGGCCAATTTGGTTCAAGATGAAGGCAAAATGGATTTAAAATTAAAATGGTTAGATTTTGAATTGATAAATTGGTCAATAGATTGCAATCATAACCAAATGAATTTAGAACGTAACCAAATTGAGTTTGATTAGCAAATTTGGCTAAAACTAAATAAGACGAGTTAATATAAATAAATTAACGAGCTTCTTAAACTTAACGAAATAAAATAGTTAACTTAAATATAAACTAAATAATTTAAAATATAAACTATTGTACAACTAAACTTAATTAACCAAATATTTAACAAAATATTTTTGAGATAGTTTTTTTTTCAAATAATCATAAAATATACTAATTATATACATAATTATATAAAACATATTATTACTTAAAGATTATAAAAGTGACAAACTATTTTAAAATAACTTTCAAACTATATATATTTTATTTTATTTTAAAATTTGACAAAACTAATTATTCTAAATCGTTTGAAATTAAGGAGCTCGATGATTAATATATATTGTGGAGGTCCAAAATTGGGTGTCAACAGTGTGATAAAATTGTCATGTCAATCATTATTTTCTTAATAAATGTATCAAATTCAAATATGATAAGTAAATTAGTAAAAATATTCTTCTTATTTATGAACTTCTAAAGAGTGTAAAATAAATAAAAACAAATAATATGAAAGAATAGAACCATTAGTGCATAAATAATTTTGTGGATCTCCTAATATTATGCATGTGGAATAAACGAAAAGAAAATATACTAACAACTAATCCTGAAATGACAAAATATCACCTAAAAATAAAAATAACACCAAACACACATGTTGATACCACAAAGTTAACTCACTCTTCTATAATAGTAAAGAAAATAAAAGAAAAGAAAAGAAAAAGAAGAAAGAAAAAAGAAAAGAAAATATACTAACAACTAATCAGGAAATGACAAAATATCACCTAAAAATAAAAATAACACCAAACACACATGTTGATACCACAAAGTTAACTCACTCTTCTATAATAGTAGAAAAGAAATATATAAATATAATAAATAATTGCTATATCGGTCCATTTTTGTTTTAATCAAAATAAGTAAATTTTGAAATATTAACCTAATTACAAGTAAAAATAGTGTGGCCATGAAAATAGATTATCCTGGACAACCCAGAATAGAGATGCAATCAAATTCAAATAAACCAAACGTATAAATAAATACATATAAAAAGGAAAAGGCAAAGGAATTTTATTTGTACAAAAAAGAGAAAGAAGGGATGAAGGATGACGATCTTCCCATATCAACGCCGACGGCATCTTCATCGTCGTTCACGACTTCCAAGAAGGAAACTTCCTATTCCGCCATTTTCGGTAGAGGTCGTTATAAGTTTTGGGCCTTTACCGTTATCTTATTGTTAGCTTTCTGGTCTATGCTCACCGGAACTGTAACTCTCCGTTGGTCCGCCGGTAACCTCAACGCCATATCCGATGACATCGACATTCCCCTCCCCGAAGATCTCGACGTTCTGGTCCGTACATTTCCCTTTTTTAACCTCATTGTTTGGGATTGACACAGAGCTGATTGATTGATTGGATTACCTAATTATTAGAAACTTGATAATTCGTTGATTGGTTTTCGGAAATTGTATGTATTTTTGGCAGGAAATGGAAGAAAGGGAGAAGTTAGTGAAGCATATGTGGGATGTATACACAAACAGCCGTGGGATCAAATTGCTAAAGTTTTGGCGGGAAGCGTTTGAGGCTGCCTACGAGGAGTTAACCAGTGACGTTCCTGGAGTCCCCGAGGATGCCCTTTCTGAGATTGCTAAGATGTCTGTACGCTACATTCCTATTGAATCGCCACCTCTTCATTCATCGGTTAGCTCTCTCTTTCCCTTTGAATCCAATTCTCATGGTGATTTGGGTGTGGGTGTGGGTGCGGGTGCGGGTGCGGGTGAGTGTTATTAGACAAATATTAAGCCTTGTAGCACTTTTGTGATCTTTACTGCTGTTAATTCATTGTTACAATTTGAATTTTCATTTTAACCGTGTGTTGACGAAGCTTTAACAACAATAGCAACCATACTTTAAATCTCAGTTTAATTGGGGTTTACTATATGGATTTTCAATATCGTTTTGACTCCATTTGTTCATGTTTCATTTCAATACTCTTATGATTTCTTTGTAAGACAAATTTGAAGCTCTCTAACCCTAGCGGTTCTATTTATCTTACTGTTATACAAATCTCTAAATAAATAAAGAAGACGCCCAGCATACTCCAGACTTTAAGTGTATCAACATGACTAAGTGTTAATCTCGACTAGTTGGCATTGCTCAAATGATCTTTTCTTTCATTGTGTTTTGCTCTTCACCAAGTCTGAGCTAACTTTCTTCCATGTGATTTTAGGATTACCTCATTTCCTTTTAAATATCTTCAATCATTATTTGGTAATGCTGACAGATCAGTGCACTTAAATATCTACCTAGACTCTTTTATCAATTTTTTCTTTCAAGTGTCCTATTTTAATTCTAAGACTTACTTTTTCATGTATTGCACCATTCTCTTGGATCACTTATTGTGTGCATTTAGACATCACACCTGTTTAATCTCACTTCAACTTCATTTGTGCTGACAGAGTTTATGTAAAAAAAAAAATTAACTAGAATTTGCTTGTATGTTCCACTTGTCATCTTTAGTTTCGTTATTTTGGAGATACTATATACTCAAAATGTTGCAAATGCTTCACTTGTCTATCATCACTCGTACCGATGAATTTTAATTAGTTTTTCCTTGAACTTTAAGGTATATGGTAAGTCCAAGTCAAAGGAAACTGAAAAATGCAACATAATTTGGTCTATTCCTTGCAATGCGACTTTTAGGTACTTGCCGTTTCTTAAACTTTTCACAATCCATTGACTTAATCTGATTGTTGTGTGACTTTATTATATTTTAGAAGATATTATAATGAACTGAAGCACATAAGAATGTATACTTTTCTGCTCTTTGGCTCGCAACTATCATAATGTCGACGTGGTCAGAAATAATACACTGAGCAGAAGGTTATAATATCTTCTATAACTCTATTTGGTGGTGGAATCTACTGTTGCTTCAATTCAACAGTTTCAGCTTAGAGTATTCATTAGTAAATAGACTGTTTTATTTGGTATTTTAAAAAAAATAAAATTTGCTTCAGATTAGGTGAGGTAGTATTTGACCTCTACACATTAAATGTGAATTTAATACTGAAGTTAGCCATTTTGACTAAAGCATCTCCCTGATTTATTTAATTTTGATCTCCTTGGATGCTAAATCAAATTACCCAATAAACTGGTATCTGCTGCAATTTCGTAACTTGACTTTCCTGAGATATTCGCTGTTTCATATATATATATATAGAGAGAGAGAGAGAAAGAAGTCCCATGGTAACTAAGACTACTAGGTGGGAGAGAAGTTCCAACTATCCCTAACTGACGCTGGTTACCACCTAACCAGTGTCAGTTAGGGAAATTTGGAAATTCTCTCCCACGTCACGCTAGATTATGATTATGGGCTAAAATTCAACAGCTGATGTCACCAGCCCATAATGGAAGATTTTTCGCTATTAGTATTGTTATATTACTATTTCTAGTTTTTAAACTTGCACTACTCTTTTTCTTGTTCATTGTTTGCTTCTGGGCAATGCTTTTCTTTTTGTAATGGTGGTGTCCGAGCAAGCTTATGTGTGTCTTGACTATTCCACGGTACCTGCTACCTCCCACCAACATAGGTACCGGGTTGGCTTAGGCAAATGGGAAGCTGGGATTTAAACATGATACCTCATTTTCTCATCCCACTTCATTGACCACTAGACCATACCCTTGAGTTCCATTTAGGTGCAATGTTAATGCTTACATTCTTTTTGTTTCTTAATTTGAGATTTCATTGATTACATTTTATCATTAATGTGGCTATATTCTACAGACGCAAGTTTACTAGTTTTATGTTCTGTGTTCCTTTTGGTTGCTTCCTTCGACTATTTGCAACCATCTAATTGTGGTTTGTTGTGTGGACCCATTCATAGGAATAAGTGTTTTCAGTAACTAGATTCATGAGTTGTATTTTTAGAAAACTTTGATGTGAAAACTTATTTTTCTTCTTCATTGGCAAGAATTAACCTGCATGTTGACTGTACTTGGCTATTATGCTATGTTGAACTTTAGCGACTTGCATATGGAAAAGATAAAAAAAAACATTCCTCCCGTTCCATCTTGCTATATTGAATGACATGATAGTGTAAATCAGGTACTCTTTCAGAACATCTGTTAACTTATTATTTTCGATAATATTGGTGGATAGGTCTATCACTTCTGTCTTTCACTTTTACCATCAACATGAGATGATCTTCTATAATTCGTTTGCTCCAGTTGAGAATTTCTCCTTGTTTTCATTGACAAAGTACAACTTCCTCGTTGGAGCTGATTGGACCTGATAATGACACAGTTCTCTTTTCGACTTTGATGTGCCTATTCTTGTGTTATTTCTTTATTTTCTCTGATGAAGCTTATGAAATTTCTTGTTGCTCCATATAAGAGTTGAAGAAAGTTCTCAGTATTTATATATGTATGAAATAAAGAGTTGAAGGAAAGTTCTCTTTGCCTCTTATAGGGCAGTTTACATGAAATGTGCAGTAACTTCCTATTAAGTACACAGTGATAAAACAGTAGTTTTTCTTTCTGCAACTTAATTGGTCAAGTTGGTTGGCATGAAACACGATGGCCTAACAGTATTGTGCCCAAAGGTTGGCAGGTGATGGATAGTGAGATGTTCCATTTTTCCTTTCTATTGGCTAATAACTTTGGCTTGAAAAACAACATTCTTTATGGCTGGATCTCTCTCTTTAGCCTCTAACATGCGCTGATTGTTGCTGCTATTTTGTATTGTCTTTTGTTAGAAGTTATAGACGAAGATAACTTTCTTAATTCCACCCAGCTTGCTCTCCTAGATTCTTGTTATGTTGTGATTGTTCCTTTTAGATGTGTCCTAATGTCATTGATGCGGGTTTGATCCCATTTTAAACTATTTCAGGGAATACGTGAATTAAGTCTAAGGCAAATGAAGAGGGAGCAAACAACTGCAACAAGGAGAAAGTTATGACTTGGAGAATATCAAGAATCCCCATTTGTGTGGTCACCGCTTTTCACACACATGAATGATGATCTATGCCATCTGCTGTCTGGTTATTGCGAAAGGCAGCATTTGTGAAAAGATTACATTGTCAGTTCATTGCATTTTTCGCTGTTAGGGAAAAACTAGTATCTATTTAGGATTTCATACTTGTAAATTTTTTCTCCTCTGATTTTTTGTCTTTCCACAATGTAATCACATGTTGGTGAAAACTCGAAAAACATCATGATTGGATTAATTCATGCAAAAAACAGTCTGGATTTGTTGCTATTAGTTTTGCACTGAAATACATTTTCGATAGACATGTTTTGCGCTTGTAGGTAATTTACTGATGATACTCGTATCATATGCACATCGTCTTAAAGAGGATAGCTTTGTGCTTTTTGTTATACCGTTTAAGAGAGAATTTGAGTATTCAGGAAGTAAAATCATCATAGTTCCAAACTTAACTTGCGAGTCGAATTGTGATTTGAATCTACGTATTAAACAGTTGATGTCCTTGGAAAGTTCTTAAATTCTCTTCATGAAGCAGCAAACTGCATGTCCGTTCTTGATTTTTTGAATACATGTTTTAGAAAAAAATACGAAAAGTGATTGATTGTTATGAAATAGAATTACTAAGCGCTTCAATGTGGAAGAAAGAATTGTATTCCAATGTGGAAGAACAGCACAAAGCCACAAATGTTTTGTTGAATAGTAACTGTGATCTTCAGAAGCTTAAAATAGGTATATAGACGGTGAGTTCAAATATATGTGCTCTTAAAATAAGTACATACATTTTAGGAGTAACTGTTTTTTGTTTATGAATACATAGCCCGAGTGGAAAATGGTGGTTCAATTCAACTTACAGAGCTCGTCCTAGGTCCTAAATGGTCTGAGATACTTCTTCCATTTTTTAATTTTCCGAAGGTAAGAAAGTTATGGTTACTATATGCCGAGGCAAAGAGTTGTTATCAGATAGAAACTTGACAAATTTCTCTAATATATACTGTTCAAATTAGTACAGTAGTTTTTTTAAAGACTTTCTTGAGAGAGGAGAAAAAGCTTTCTGTTTGTGTATATACTGTAAAATTGTGTTGAATATGCTTCAAGTATATAATTTCCAACATCTATTCTAGACTCGAGCACGTTCTTTATCGAAATCTGAAGGAGGCATGAAGAAATCAGTTGTCAATCTTCCAACATTAAAACCTACCTCTTCAATTTTCCATCTTTCCTCCAGCTGCCTCTTGTGGTTTGCAGAGTGCTCACCATATCTGAAAACTGTAACAAAAGTTTTGCCACTATGCGCAACATTAACTCCTTCAACATGCTTATAGTCCTCCATAACAGATTCTGTGCTAGTCTCCCAGAAGACGCCCTCATCGTCCCTGCTGGTCTTAACTGTTAGCAACCTGGAATCCTCAAACTTGATCATTAGACCTGATCTTTGGCAGAAGTATCCCCAAATGGTGTGATGAAGTATTTCATAATTTGGACCACTTTGTGCCTCCAATGCTGATTGATTTGTGTCTAGTTTGAGAATGAAACAGTCCTCTTCGTTTATTATCTTCTCTCCTATGCAGACTGCATTCACAAACAAGTTTGCTATAGACCGAGGATCTAGTCCCTACAACAATGTTGATGCTAACATTAATGTGTGAGTAATTTCATGTATGGTCAAGTTAGACAACTATTTTTCTGTCACGTTAAAATAACTGAGCTATTGGGACGTGATCAGAAAACTCAAATGACTGGAAGGCCAAATTTCCGTCCCTACAGCTATGTAGGGCACCTACCAGCACCAGTCATCTATTTATTATGACCAGTCCGCGAATAGTTCAATTACTTTAATGTGACAAAATAGTTTCACGAATCAACTGTTATAACATATGTGTGACAGTTTAAGTTTGTTTTACCTGCAGGAAGCGGCAGAGAGGTCTAGGAGGACCCTTGGAGATGGGCCTAATTTGATTAGAAGATTGTCTCCATGAGATTTTGCCATTACTACCAGAAATGACTTTACATCCAGAGATAAGCAATTCTAAGCACCAAAGGTCTGGATTCTTTTGCCAAAGCACAAAGCCTCCGTTTTCGTCACTTTTTCTCACCTTCACACTTTGATCACCTTGATGGAAATCAGATCCAGTAATTTTAACATGCCCAATTACACACATACTATTCACTGCATTTAACGCTGGTTGTCCCCCTGTTGCTGCTATGTATTGTTGCAATATGTATTTTGCTGTAGACGCTTCCTGCACATCAATTTCAAATAATTAGTGGAGGTGTCTACAAGTTGATCAGGAAATATAAATGGCAAAACTTACGATGGAAGAATGTTTGACAGGACGATTAACGGATTGGCCCAATTGGATTTGGAATGGGATAAGAGGAGATCCCACCATATAAAGTAGAAAACTAAGTTCATTATAACGAGCAGCAACAATAGGAGACGACCATTTATCAGATGTTTGAGCTTTCATCCATGTTGCCATATTTTGCCATCTAAGAGCTGCATTACTCCCCATGCTTTTGAACATTTCATCTGGAATTGGCACCTCCAGCACCGTCTCCAACCCATCTTCTTTATCAACATTTGGACAAAGTATCCTCATGTAAAAATTATAATTTAACTCAGACTAATTTACCTTATGCCAAATTTAAAATTACAACTTAATTTTAGCGTGTGCGCGATTTAATGAAAGAGAGACAGTGAATTTCGAATACCAAATGCATAAAGAAAGAGAAAAGCAAAAGCTGAGAGATAATTAAGGATTGTTATGAAAAAACAACATTCTATTCTCTGTTTTTGTTTGCCTAAAACAAAGTAGTATTTGAGGTGGGCAAGTTTTTGCGGAGAGATTTAAAAAAAATTAAACTATATATTTCTAAATTAAGGATTTATGGTTCCCCATTCTTTTAGCAATCGTGCGGGCACCATTTTATCTAATTTTATTTTGCATACGAGGTGGATTCAAAAATTTTAAAATTAAGTACAATAAAAATTTTAAACTTAGTACCTATATATAATTCTCTTCTTCATAAATAGGAGTGCAAACAAAAAATTATATTTACCTTTGCTATTAGTAACGGGACGAACATAAGAATATTCAAACAAGATTTTTACGTTTGCTATTAGTAGCGACACAAAACGAAAGCACATTTCATATTTTCCATCTTCATTCAAATTAATCCTATTAAACTTGCCAGTAAATTATATTTAGATAGTCATGAACTATAATTTGTTCCAATCGAGCATCAAACACATGATAAAATATTCATATTAGATATTTTTGGCTCATATTTTGAAAAAGTTTATGCACAAATATTCATTACATAAACAAGTTAATAATTGCATAAAATGACTTTTCTTCTTTAATTACACACATCAACATAAATTGGAATATCCATGAAGCTCTTCGACTTAGTGAGGTTAATGCACAAAATTAAATGAGGTGACATATTTTAATAAGTGGTTAACTCATGTGCATAATGTAAGACTGGAAACATGAATAAAAACTTTTTCAAAATTTTGAGCTGAAACATTGTAACAATCAAAACAAACATTGTATTTAAACTAACAAATACAACAGGTAACAACCAATACTAGTACCAACCAAGAACACAATCTTTTGGAGAGATGAGTGTCTCTGTGTAAGTATATCCATCCCACCTGAGGGTATCTTCATCACTAGTTAGAGGCCCTATGAGATTGCTTCTTCCGTCTGATTCTTTGAATGTTCTAAGCACATCTCTTCTATCTGAATTCAGCAACACTCGCCCATCTCCAAATATATATTTCGGAACGATTGGTAACACTTGAAAACGATCCCTGCTATCTCTCATTGTAAATAATTTAGTCCAAGATTCTTTTTTACCATACTCTTTCATTACCCACACATCAAAAACAATAGCATCATCCTTGACACAAACAAAATTTACACTAAGCATTCCACCTAACACTGTTACGCCTTGCTCGATCGTGTCACAGAACAAGGGCATCTCCTTCGACAATGGTAATTCTCCAAACACCTCATTTGAAATATTAAATGAAAACAGAGAAAACCTACCTCCTTCGGAATAAACAAGCCAATGAAATGTTCCTCGTACTAATGTCAAATAATCCATATTATCGCATTCGATGGTAAAGTAACCTTCATAAATTTTTCTACACGAACCAGTTTTCAGTGAGAGAATTTCAGTGGGTGCCTCTGAATTAGTTTCAGGAATCTTAACGACCTTATAGTCATCACTAGTTGGGTCATATCCCAATCCAAAATTGTAATCACAAAAGAACTTATCCCAATGTGATGGTAGTAATGCTGATTCTCTTGTAGAAGGATTCCACAAAATATATTTCTGCTTAATCCCAATTAAAAACAAGCCATTGCAGCTACCATAGATCTTGTAATTGTAAGGCCCTTCCACACATTGCGGGACAAACACTGATTCTTGTACATCCCTAACAATTAGATGTGACATTGATGACAAAGATGAACAATAGAAAAAAATATTACGATCCCTGGCAGTCCGTTCTATAAGCAATTTGTCATTTTTGGCATGATTGAGATGCATTTTCTTAAAACTAGGTTCGCAGATTAAAGCCTTCCAAGACTTTGAAACACACTTAAATCGGAAAAGAGACTTCACGGGAAGTCTACTTAAAATATCCATAATTATTTCTTCTTGGATGTGCATGTGAGTTCCCATTCCTAGAAGGTGGCGAGAAGAGATCAACAAAGCCTATCAAAATAATAAACTCAATTTAACCGTTGAATCAAAGAAAATTAACATGTCAGAAGGATAAAAAAGTTACGTGATTGTTTTATTTTTAAAAAAGTAATCTAAAACCCTATTGTATGGTAATAATAATATCAAAGAAACACATTTATTTAACAGTAGGGTATATATGAGACACTTTTATAACAAAGAGTATATCAACTCTAAATTGAAGAGTCGAGGTATATCACCCTTTTCCCTATAATATTTACTTGGCGATCATATTTAAAATAAGAGATAAATATGTTAAAACACTACTGTATGTTAATATCTCTTTTATTTTTTAAAACGGAATTCCGTTTTTATAATTATAGAAGTAATACAATATTAAAATTTGTCAGAACAATTAATTAAAGAACATATTAAACTAGTAGGAACTGAATTAAACTCAAGTTTTGAGTTGTATAATTAAAAGGGAAACTTCAAACATTAAGCATGCTTGGATTGACTTATATCAGGTGTTTTTAAGAAAAACAACTTTTAAATAATTTTGTATTGTTTGGATAAAATAAAAAAAATATTTGTAAGCACTTATTTTTAAGTTAAAATAACAAAAATAAAGTCTAAAATCATAAGTTAGAACTTTTGATTTACAAAAGTCAATGCAACCCAAACATGACTAATTGTCAAAAAGCAAGTTAGCCTATTTGAATTGATTTATTTTAAGGGTTTTAAAATCAAAATAGTTTTTAATCGTGTTTAAATAAAATTTAAAAAATTTATAAGCCCTTGATTTTAAAGCTAACATGATAAAAATGAATCGAAAGGTAAAAAACCAAAAATCAATCCAAACAGAGATAATTTGTAGATTGAGAATAAAAATAAACGTAATAGAATTTCATTGTATAAAACCTAAACTAAGAAACACCCGATTTCGACGACTCTAAGTTGGTAATCAAATTCTAATAACAAACTTAAGGATAGTCCAAATTTTCAAACTCAGTGTGAAATACCTAAAATTAATTACCATCAATTTAAGTATTTTTCAGTTGAGGCATCGGATATCGACAAGAATTTTGGTCAGAAAAGAACCTAATATTTGGGTGACAAAATTGGGCCATGAATTTGGGTAGATCGAGATAACATGTTTTAAATTAAAATTGTTAAACAGTATATAATATACAAAGAACACAAGGCAAGAAGAAACCTGATCGCTGACAACTGACTGTGAGGAGCGGCGGTGGCGGAGGAGTGGAGGGGTTTTAACTGAAACGATTCGAAGTAATGTAGGGTTTGGGAATTGGGGATTATTTATATTTTTGTTAAGTACTCTATTCGATTCTCTTTAAGGGAAAAAAAAAGTACTTCTCCCTGTCCGAAACTGACTATTTTCTGTTTGGATGGTTATTATTTTAATTAATATAATATTTATAAATATCTTTATATTTTTGGTAAAACTATTTGGCACAGTACTTTTTTGGTAGGAACGACACGACACAGTGTAAAGACCACAATACCCTAGGTTCGAATCCTACTTGGAGAGAATTGATTAATTTCTAATTCTTTAATTTAGAATAAAGGGGTTCGCTTTGCCCGTTAAGAGTAGGTAACTCATTCCTCGTCTTTTTTTTATTTCTCATCCGGTGTTTGGTACCCACATTGAAGTAAAAAAAACATCTCTAGTAAAAGCAGTTCCTAACTATGTTTCAAAAAATATTCTTCTAAGTCTTCCTTTGTAAGTAGATCCACCAATATGTTCCAAGGGTGTTCATGGTTTGGATAAAAACCGATCCAAGCCGAAAAACCAAACCAAACCGATTAAATGAACCGATTTAATTTGGGTTTTCGTTTGGTTTGGTTTTAGATTGTTAAGAATCGATAGTATTTGGTTTGGTTATGATTTTGTTAAAAAAGAATTGAAGAAATAACCGAACCGAACCGACAAGTTATATACATAAATTTTATTATTATACATACATAATATATTATATTCATAAACAATTTTAAAGATTTTATATATGTTTCATCAAAATTTATTTATAATTTACTTGGGAAAGAAAAAATGTCCAAGGTGAGAATATTTTTCTTATTGATTTCATGTATATGAGTGTCTATGAATTTTTTTTGTAGAACTGAAAATGTCATTGTCTCTTCATTCTATGCCAAAATAGTGAATTTTGAAGTTTTATTCAGTAAATTCAATGATCGAAAGTTTTGTAATGCCAGTCATTCTAACTATTTTTTCGTTTGAATGGATTGTTGTCACTTTTTTCACGTTTTGAATGAATTGTTTCTTTTATATTTATGTATGGTTAATAATCGAATAACCGAACCAAACCAAACCAAACCAAAATCGAAAACAACCATACCGATAAATGTATATTATATTTGGTTTGGTTTGATTTTGATAATTTTAAAACCGATTAAGTTGGTTTGGTTTTGATTTTGACCAATAACCGACCCAAACCAACCCGTGAACACCCCTAGCTATGTTAAAGCCATTATTATATGTATCAATTTTTTTAAACATAATTAATAATAAATAAAATAAAATATTTAATTATAATAATATAAAACACAAAAAAATATAAACAATCTCTCTCTATATATATAAAAACTGAATGTATGCAATCCTATGTGGCACCTCTATATGACCAATATTCCTATTTATATTTTAGAACTTTTCTTTCTATTTCTATTTAAAAAAATTATTGAATAATTCCTATTTATCTTTTTTTTTTCTCATCTTTTTGAACTTTTCTTTCTATTTCTTCTATTAATTTGCTCTATTAAAAAAAATCATTGAATAAGATAAAGAAACAAATTTGGTAAATATATTAGTGGGAGTTATGTGGTTTTTAATACCCATAACTGTAGCACATAAATATTAGAAATTAAAAGTGAAATAAATAATTGTTGATAACCTATATAAGAGAACGACAAGAGTTTTCTCAAATATATAAAATATGATAGATAATCACAAATCATTTAAAAAAATATGGTAAAAGTTATTGGATGTGTTCATTATTGACGAAGTAGTAAGAAAATTCATGATTTGATTGGCTCATTTCCCAATATTTCATTTCTTTTTATGATTGTGTTTCAAACATCTTCTTTGTTTTAGTTGTTTTTCCTCCTTTCTTTACTTCTTAACTATTCAAGAATATCAAACAAGTTTCATTGAGCATGCACGCATCAAAGAGAGAAAAATTTAACAACTTACCAAATATATAAAACAAAAATCATGAACGGAAGAAGGATAACAAGCAACATAAAAGAAAAACAAGACGAAGCTCCTTGAAAGCAAATTTAGAGATGAAGAGAAGAGATCTCAGGATGGACAATATTTCGTCGGCTTTAGCGTAAAATAATAGTCAAATCATTGACGGTAAACATTATATATATGAAAATTGAAATTAATTTTATGCAACAATTAATCAAAACCAAAAAAGCGCAAAAATAAAATTATTAGGAATATTTTTAAAGTTATTAGAATCTAAAATATGTTAATAATTTTACATTCCAAAATCATTGTACAATTACAAACATAAATACATATAAAAAGAAATTCTCAAAATTATTTATATTTAGCCTACAAAATAAATAAAATTTTAAAATCAACAAAAATGAACACCTTAACTTTGGCACTCCTTCTGATGATGATAGAATATGATTTCTTTATGAAAAGAGAAAGAGAGAGTCTCCCATGATTCTTCAAGATATTGATATAAGAAGAAAAGTCATGTACAAAATGTTTCTCTTCAAAAAGATTTTTATAAAAAGGACGTTGCACTATAATATTTTCTACAAGAAAATTTGTATTGAGAAAAAAATAAATCATTCTGATTGAAAAACTTATAGAAAAAATGATGAGTGATAAGAAGAATTATTTAGAGAAAGAATCTATTTATGGGGATAGAACATCATATACCTTGCCGGAGTATAGAATATCCTCAACTAAGTGGATCAACTAAGTTATGCTTAAAAGCAATAAATAATCATCTAAAAAGTATGACTCTTAACCCGTGTTGGCATACATGGTTTATGAGGGCTATGACTTGTCTGAATTATCCCCTGTATTGGTGCTCAATACTGCTCCCAATAATATATAATCATGCTCATATGTTTAAAACAAATCATAACTTTTCCTCTATTTTGAGATAATTTCTCAAACTACCCTCTTAAAAGGGTAACTGCTCTTGAAATAACTTTTGAACTCATAACTCATATAGAAATCTCAGTTTCTCTTTTATCATGTAAAAATTGATGCTTTTGGGAATACATAGTCCCTTATACTCATACTTGAAAACTCTTTCTCAAAAACATTTCAAAATCATATTATGATATGATCACTGATGACTCGGGAAGTCATACTGCATAAACATTGAGGGTATATCTAGATACCATACTGCTTAAACATTGATGACATACTCGATTGTCATACTAATCATGTTTTAGAAACTCTTTCTTAAAAATCATCTTTATTTCCTCAAAACTCAGTTTAAAACTCAAGTGCTTCTCAAAATTTATAACTGAATTCATAAAGTTCATGGACATGAACGACTCAAATCAGAGATCTTAAAAGCAATATGGAAACTCAGAACTCAAGGACTTAAAAACTCAAAACTCAACAATACTACTCATCTCATGAATACTCAATTCATAGGGTTTATGTTGAAATATAGACATGAACGAATCAACTCAAGAATCTGAATGCATAACATATAACAATTCAATAATTAGGAATAGAATTTCAAAAAGAATCAAGAACTCAAGAACTCAAAATCAACTTATCTCAAAAATACTCAAATCTAGGGATAGAATCCTAGATTACTCTTTTACTGATTTGAAAGTAGATGTTGGGTGTGAGAACGAACTAGTCCAACACTATGATAGCCTTACATACCTCGAAGAATAAGGTTCTTGAATCTTGAAGAAGAACTTGATTAGAAGCCTTGATATCCTAGCTTGAAGGAGAAAAATCAAGAAAACCTTTCTTGAGATTTCTTGAATTAGTTTCTTGAAACTCTATGGCCAAGAATTAGGATTCTAATGATTTATAATTGTATGAAGAAAATTGAGTTGAAAAGAATGAATTTCTTGAGTTGGAAAGAATGAAATTCTTGGAGAAAGACTTGCCTTGAAAAAGAATCTTGAAAAAGAATCTTGAAAAAGATTGAAAGAATCTTGTATTGAGTCTTCTACTTTGACTTTTCCCTTAGACTTTTGTCTTAGGATTTGAGAGAGAAGAGAATGAGGGATTAAGAGATGAAAATCTGATTAGTTTTGGTCTTTATTTAGTTAATAAATTCGTTTAGGATTTTCTTAGAGGTTAAAAGACAAAAAAACCCTTTTAATGATTTCCCGTGGCTAATTCGTCACTGCACTGTATTAGGTTACTAAAATGGTCATAACTCTTTACTCAAAACTTGGATTGACGCGAAATTGAAGGCGTTGGAAAGAAGATTCAAATACCTTTAATTTGATTGGTTATGGGCCACATAACTCTTTATATTCTAAGAGATTTGATCATTTGAAGTTGACCCAAGTAGAATCTTATATCAAAATTTAATCGGTAAGAAAACTTTCAACTCAACTTTGTTCTAGGAGATTCTAGTGACCTTAAGTCATATCTAAATTCATTCCCACACTAAAGAATTGACCTTAACACCTAAGAAAATAAAGGGTCACTTAGTACGACCTTATACACAATTCAAGAATTGTTAGGGGCATAAACTAGATTTTTTTTTTGGAGTCTTACACTTTAGATGCTTCAAATGCCCTTTTCAAAATTTGTGTGGACATTTGATTGACATCAATAGATCATCTTGTTTTCAAATTTATAGTATTCTAATACTATAACACATGAGGTTTTAATAAGAAGACAACCTTTAATGAACACAAAATGATCTAATGAAGAATTATCATTACTCTTAATTTCAAATTATTCTAATAACTTTCATAGATATTATCCATAAAATAAAGGAATTCATATATACCATCACATAATTTGAAAACAAATTCACATGATCTTAATGTAACACAATTATGTCATAATAATTTTCTTTGTCCCAACTAACAATTTATAATAAGCATCACAACTAAATTATTTATCCTAATATTTATGAAAATAATTTCTCAAAAATTTCAAAAGATAAAATTTATAATTAAATAATCAGCAGAGTTAACAAAATAGAACCCAATTTTCTTCGTTTCCTTCTTGATCCATAACTTTAATCATATGCCCATGATTTCATATCAAAGCCAAATTGGCTGTCTTCTCTCTTTCTTGATTCATGCGACTTATTTTTTTTTTCTATGTGTCAAAAGTTGGGGGTGAATTGCACCAAGTGAAATGAGACGAATCGAAACTAATGCAATAATCACTATTTCACTAGAAACTAAATCTGTCATCCACAATTCACTAAAGTCTGATCCTGGAGATGTCAAATCAATTGATTTTTTTTTCAATATCTATACAACAAAAATCGTCTAGAAAAAGGCAACATTAGGAACATAACTCTACTTCATTGATTTTACATTGCATAATCACCTTTTGAAGCCTTTGGAAAACAGAGGGTCAATGTCTCTTCACCAACTTAATTTCAATTGTGAAATTTGGATTGTTAATAAGAAACAAAGTTAATAAAAATAGAATCCAATTTTCATCACTTCCTTCTTAATCCATGGCTCTAATCATGTGGCCACGATTTCATATCAAAGCGAAATTGACTATCTTCTCTCTTTCTTGATTCACACTAAGATTAGTTTTGTGGCAAAAAATCATTCTTTAAATAGTTATAATATTTAGATTGACAACAATTTATCTTGCTTTATGTAACTAATGAAACTTGAGAGTAATACCTCGAGTTGACTCATTTTCAATGGGACAGCCCGGTCTGACCCCTCAAAAAATGGGACAACTCAATCTGACCACTCAAATATCAAAGCATGTATGAGTTAGCCCGAATGGGGTGGACCACTCAATATTGACAGTTCTATTTTCAAAACACTGAAACACGTTTGTATCGAAAAATAGATTTCACATGAAGTCTACTTAAAATATCCATAACTATTTTTTCTTGGATGTGCATGTGAGTTCTCATTGCTAGAAGGTGGCGAGACGAGATCAACAAAGCCAATGAATGAATGTGGAGAAAAATTTAAAGTTGAATTATTATATTTTACTGGTATTATTATATTATATTGAAAAAAGGCTTAATTTACACTAAATTTTTCAATAATATTCCTCGTTACAAGTGGCTCACATAAACCCCTATTGTTGCAAAATTTGCTTACATATATTTGTTTAACAAAAGTGATTTTTACTGTTGAATCTCAATGGGTGCCTCTCCATTAGCTTTAAGAATCTTAACGATTTTTTAGTTATCACTAGTTGAGTCGTATCCCAATTCATAAATATAAATACAAAAAAAATTATCCCAATGCGATGGTGGTAACATTGATTCTCTTGTAGAAGGATTCTACATAATATATTTCTGCTTAATACCAATAAAACAAGTCATCACAGCCACCATAAATTTTTGTAATGTATTGCCACACATTACTGGATACAAACTGATTCTTGTAAATCCCTAACAATTAGATGTGACATTGATGTTGTCAACGGGAAAGATGAACAACAGAAAAAAATATTACCATCATTGGCCGTCCGTTTATAGGCAATTTATAATTTTTGGTATGATTCATTTTCTTAAAGTTGTGTTCATAGATTAAAGCTATTCAATATTCTCAAACACACTTATATCGAAAAAGAGACTTCACAGGAAGTCTACTTATAATGTTATAATCATTTAAAATTTATTAAAATATAAATTTATAAAATTATTCTAAACATATTAGTCCTAATAAATATTATGGAATAATATAATTGAGTTAATTATTTAAATCTAATAAATATGAATTTAATTAAACCCACTCCATAAAGCCCATATGTCATGTCACTTAAATTTGATTGATCGAAAGGAGTCGTCTTCCAATCACAACTACTCTATTTTAAAACTATAAATAGGGGTCCTCATAATTAAGAAAAGGAACCAAGAATTCTAACGAGAAGCTAGAGAAATCTCGTGGATCAAAATCCGCATATTTCTCTACAAGCTACAAGGTCAGAAATTCAAGAATTCAAGTGTTCAAGTTTCAAGAACAATCAAGATCAAGACCATCGAATTCAAAATCAAGCTCGAAGCCCTTGAATTCAACTAGAAGTCAAGATCAAGATAAAGTTCAAGTTAAAGATCAAGATCAAGATAAATTTCAATTTCAAGATCAAGATGAAGTTCTCAAGACAAATTCAAGATGAAGCTCGAAAGCCCTTGAATTATATCCGAAAAGGTGAATTCAGAGAAATCATAGAGATTGTAACACTAGCACTTTGAAATAATAAATATGATTGTTGTGATACTTTTCCATTCTTGATTATTGTTATCTCGACGCAAATTTTATTATCTACAAATTCTGGCACGCTCAGTAGGATAATCTCTACCTCTCATATCAATTTTTCAAGCATCAAAGAATATCGAGATGACTTCCGTGAAGAACAACTCTCACTCAATTGCCTCTAAGGCCACTAGCTCAAAATTCTCTACTAAAGTTAAAGGAATTCTTGGTGTTACCTTTGGATGTTTTGGAGCTATTACGAGGAGCAAGTTTGCTACGCTAGGACAACAAACACTTCAAGTGTCGTCTGCATCAACTCCAATTTTTGGTTCTACGACTCCAAAACGATCAAGTTCCTCC
This sequence comes from Solanum piurae, assembly GCA_029582685.1. Lineage (NCBI taxonomy): Eukaryota > Viridiplantae > Streptophyta > Magnoliopsida > Solanales > Solanaceae > Solanum > Solanum piurae. The sequence continues at coordinate 34,269 of JAJOOO010000581.1, read as the reverse complement.
ACAAATGCTTTAGAAGGAGGAAGCAATGTTGCTGAAAAGATCAAGAAGACCTTAGCTCTACTTGAGCAATTTGGTTCCAAGAATTCTGTCATAAGGGAGAACTATGATACACCAAAAAATCATATCCACATGCATCGCGTAACATGAGTCTGATGAAGATTAACTTACGCGAGAATCTATGCTACTCTTATGCAAATAATGGTGATTGTTGTTTCTTCCCCTAAGGAACGACTCGCAAATCTGACGAAGTTAGTTGAAGGATTGACAAAGCATGTACAATATCAAAAGTCTCAAATTGATAAGTTGATGGATATGATGGAAGGACTTTTAAATGGAGAAACGAGAAATGCGCTTGGAAAGAATGTTGAAGATCAAAGATTCTGTGAAGAAAGCACCGCTTATTAATGAGATGACACTTTCTTCTGAAGGAATGATCCCACTTGATCACTTGAATGAGTTCATTGAAGGCACAATCAAAGATAAGTATGAAGTCTCCACCAAGTCTTTTAATATGTATGCCAAGCCATACACTACAAGAATTGATAACTTTTAAATGCTTGTTGGTTATCAACCTCTCAAAAATTCAATAATTTGAGGGTAAAGGAAATCTGAACCAACATGTTGCACACTTTGTGGAGACATGTAATAATGCTAGAACATATGGAGACCATCTTGTCAAGCAGTTTGTTCGCTATTCTAAAAGGAAATATCTTTGATTGGTACACGGATCTTGAGCCTAATTCTATTGATAGATGGGAGCAACTAGAGCACAAGTTTCTCAATCGTTTCTATAGCACAAAAGAATGAGAGATTTTTTATTTTAGGGTTTCCATTTATAGTGACTATTTTTAAATATAATTGTGAATTGTGTATTAGAAGTTGGAACTAACAAATAATTACAAATAGAAGATAGATGTTAGATTACTTGAATTTTTAACTTTGAAATTCTTTAATCTAGTATGTATGAAAGTTGAAGTTAGAAAAATATTGAATTGTATATGAAAGTTAGATTACTTTGAAGTTATAAAAATATTGAATAGTACATGAAAGTTGAAATTAGATTAATTAAATTTTCCAACTTAAAAAATTCTTGAATTTAGTAAGTTTGAAATTTTGTCACGACTCGAGTCTACACCCTGGATGTGGCCGGTACTTGAGAACCATTGTTGGTCCCCAAGCGAACCCTTATCCTAGTTGGCTACAAGCGTAAGAATAACTCGAAGCATACATAAGCTTAAAAGTGAATTAAATTCATTGAACTACAATAGTGAACTTTAAGAAAGTCTGAACAATACTCAAAATAAAGTAATTACAAAAAACTCTTCAACTTTGTCTATCTATGAAGTCTCTACTATTACAGAAAGATATCGAGACAAGACCCACGACATCTCAAAACTACTAACTGTAAGGTAAAGGTAAACTCTTTCGAAATATAAGAGGGTTCACTAACGCTGACTGGAATATCACATGACCTCAACGAAACGCCTATTGATGATCCTAAATACATGTATCTGCATCATGAAACGATGTAGGCCAAATGACTTAGTACATGAAATGTACGAGCATGTAAGGGGATTCTAAAGCATAAACATACGCTTGAACTTGATAAAAAGGAAACATACTTACCTCTTCTCAACTCAGTGAAATAAGGCTCAACTCAATGATAAGATATTCAACTCATTGAAATAAGGCTCAACTCAATAATAAGATACTCGACTCTGGGTACTCAACTCTGGATGCTCAACTCAATATAAATCAGCAATACATATGCAATATACTTTTAAAAAAGTAGAAGGCAACTTAGTTTGTATGCAAGGATACAAGATAAACTCTGCTTATATATGAAAATACAAAGTAAACTAGGTCTATATAAGAATACAAAATATCTTTGTGGGAGTTTCTCTAACTGAAAGCCATCACTATGAGCTATGTGATGATACAATGTATTGCCTCACGCTGCCAGGGCTGCCTATACTTTGATGTGGTATAGAACCTACTACTAAGTGAATCCACCAGTCTATGCTAAAAATCATTAATTAATCATCTAAAAAGTATGAGCCTTTCTACCCACGTTGGCTACATGGTTATGGGGCTGTGAGTTATCTGAACTCTCCCCCATATCGATGCTCAATACTACTCCCAAAACATAACTAGCTCATATATTTAAACACATAACTTTTTCTGTGGTTTGTGATTATTACTCAAAAATCTTTCTCTTAAAAGAGATGGTACTCAAACTGTTCAGAAGTCTTTTGGAAATCACAGTTTCCTCTCAACTCTGCTTTTTCTCACAAACATTTCAAAATCATATTATAATATGATCATTGATGACTCGGGAAGTCATACCACATAATTATTGATGGTATATCTAGATATCATACTGCTCATACATTTATGGCATACTTGATAGTCATACTAATCATGTTTTAGAAAACTTTTTTCTCAAAACTCATCTTTACCTTTGCAAAACACAGTTTAAGAACTTAAGTGTTGACTTTAAAAAGACTTCTCAAGATTTATAACTCAAATCATAGGGTTCATGTGGAATTATGAACATGAACAACTCAACTCAGGGATTTTAATATCAATAAAGAACCTCAGTACTCAAAACTCAAGACTCAATGATACTACTCATCTCTAGACTGCTCGACTCATAGGGTTTGTGCGGAATTATGGGCATGAACAACTCAACTCAAGGGCTTCATGGGTAACATGTATTAGTCCCATAAGTAGGAATATAATCTTAAAAGGATTAGGAACTCAATGCTCAAAGACTTAGAACTCGAAGATGCTACTCCTCTCGAAGACACTCAATGTATGGCGTTCATGCGGAATTTGGGAGCATGAACGACTCGACTCAAGGGTCTAATAACAATATGGAACTCATGTATACGAATCTTCTCATTCTCATACTTACTTCATCAAAACTCAAATCAACTTATCTCAAAAACACTCAAATCTAGGGGTAAAATCCTAGATTTCTCTTTTATTGATTTGAAAGTAGATGTAGGGCGTGAGGACGAACTAGTCCAATACTATGATAGCCTTACATACTTGGAAGAACAAGGTTCTTGAAGAATTTTGAAGAAGAACTTGATTAGAAGCCTTGAAACCCTAGCTTGAAGTTAAACGATCAAGAAAACCTTTCTTGAGATTCTTGAATTAGTTTCTTGAAATCTCTATGGACAAGAATTATGATTTTCATTAGTGATTCATAATTGTATGGAGGAATTTGAGTTGAAAAGAATGGAATTCTTGGAGAAAGACTTACCTTGAAGAAGAATCTTGAAAAAGATTGAAAGAATCTTGAATTGAGTCTTCTACTTTGATTTTTCCTTAGGGTTTTGCTCTAGGGTTTGAGAGAGAAGAGAATGACGGATTAAAAGATGAAAATCTGATTGTTTTGAGCCTTTTATTAGTCAAGAAATTCGTTTAGGGTTTTCTTGGAGGTAAAAAGATAAACGACACTTTTTAATGTTTTCCCACCGCTAATTCGTAACAACATTGTATCAGATTACTAAAATAGTCATAAATTTTTACTCATAAATTGGATTGACGCAAAATTGGTGGCGTTGGAAAGTAGATACAAATACCTTTAATTTGATAGATTACGCGCCACGTAACTCTTTATTTTCTAAGAGATATGGTCGTTTGAAGTTGACCCAAGAATAATCTTACATCAAAACTTAATCGAAAGGAAACTTCAAGAACACTTATCAATAACTCATCAAGAAATTAAATTGCTCAATATTTATGGATAGATTCGCAAAAGAAACTCATGATTGGCGTGTGGGTGAACAAACTCAACACTATGGAAGCTTACATACCTCAAAGAACTAGGTTTTTGGCGAAATCTTGAATTTCTTGAATGAATGCTTGAAACTTTGAACTTTTTCTCATCTTGAATCTTCTCTCTAAATCCTAAACGCTTTGGGGATGAATGAAATTGATTCTATATATATATATATATATATATAGTAGAGAGAGAGGAAATCTCTTCGGATTTTTAAAACTATATTAGAATATTAAAATTTGTCATAACGATTAATTAAAGAATATATTAAACTAATAGGAATTGAATTAAACTCAAATTTTGAATGTGTGTAATTAAAAGGGAAACTTTAAACATTGAACATGTTTGGATTGATTTATTTTGGGTATTTTAAAGTAAATTAACTTTTAAACAGTTTTATAGTATTTGGATAAAATAAAAAAATTGTTTATGTACAGTTATTTTTAGGTCAAAATAACAAAAATAAAGTCCAAAATCATAAGTTAAATTTTTTGACTTAAGTCATAGGCCAAAAGTTAGTCAACCCAAACAAAACAGTACTAATTATCAAATTGCTAGTTAGTCTATTGGATTGATTTATTTTAAGAGTTTTAAAATTAAAATTGTTTTTAAGCACTTTTATAGTATTTTAATAAATTCAAAAGGCTTTTATAAGCCCTTTATTTTAAGCTAACATGATAAAATTAAATCAAGAAGTAAAAATCCAAAAACCAATTCAAACAGAAATTATTTGTAGATTAAGAATAAAAATAAACATAATAGAATTTCGTTGTATAAACCTAAACTAAGAAACACCCCATTAATTTACTAGCAATTACGTTATTGTCAAGAAGACAACTCTAAGTTGGTAATCAAATTCTAATAAGTAATAACAAAGTAAGGATAGTCCAAATTTCCAAGGTCAGTGTGAAATACATAAAAATCAACGGAAAAGGGTCTAAAATACTCTCTACAAAAATGTCCTCCATCCATCTATTGGTTCCAAAATATCCTTGTCACCCATCTTTGGGTCCAAAATTGACCACTTCTTTAACGGTTTTTAATTTTAACTATTTAAATATAATTTTTTAAATACGTGACGCTCAAATATTGGTTATAATTTAATATATTAATATAATTTATAAACCCACCCATTACTAATTAAACCCGCTCCAAACCTGACCCAATTAATAAACCCGCCCCAAATCCATCTATTAAACAAAACCCAAAACCCTTACTTTCCAAAGTAAAGTTATCTTCTTCCTTAATAATATCATGAGATTCATGAACTTAGAATAGTGAAATCATGATGTTGTCTTCAATTTAGAGGGAAATTCTAAGTGACTTTGCGACACATTAAAAATAATAGAGATTCGAATTTTAGCTTTGAAAACAAATAAACTTTAAGTAAAGAATTGATTCCCTTTTAATCTTATAAACCTAGGAGAAATTGATTGAGAAGAAGACAACTTTGGAAAGGAAGATTTCATGGTTTTGTTTAATATGTGAATTTGAGGCGGGTTTATTAATTAGGTCGGGTTTGGAGCGGGTTTAATTACTAATGAGTGGGTTTATAAATTATATTAATATATTAAATTATAACCAATAGTTGAGCACCACATATTTAAAATATATATTTAAATAGTTAAAATTTAAAATCATTTAATGAGTGGCCAATTTTGGACCCAAAGGTGGATGACAAAGGTATTTTTGAAGCCAATAGGTGGATGAAGGACATTTTTGTACCATTTCCAATACTTCGAGGATATTTTATGCCCTTTTTCGTAAAATCAATTTAAGTAGCGGTAATTATTATTTTTTTAGTTGAGACATCGGAAATCATAGACAAGAATTTTGGTCAGAAAAGAGTATATATGACCTAAACTTTGGGTGACAAAATTGGGCCATACAGATAACATGTCTTAAATTTAAATTCACGTAACATACATAATCCTATAATACAACGTTTGATACTAATAATAACGTGAGTTTAATATCACATAAGATCATTGAACTATTAGGAAGTGATCAGAAAACTCAAATGATCGGAAGGCCCAATATATTACTAATGTAGTGCACCACTCATTTGTAAAAATTATAATTTAACTTAGCCTAATTTGTCTTATACCAAAATAAAATTAAGCTGAGTGAGATTTAATAAAAGAGAGATATTGAATTTCAAATATTGAATGCATAAAGAAAGAGAGATAATTAAGGATTGTTATGAAAAAACAACATTCTATACTCTATTTTTTGTTAGCCTGAAACAAAGTAGTATTTGAGGTGCGCAATTTTTTGCGGAGAGACTTAAAAAAATTAAAATCAATGCGTCTAAATAAATGATTTAAGGCTCCCCTTTCTTTTAGCAATCGTGCGGGTACCATTTATCTATTTATATGGCATATGTTCATATCAATTAAGGTGGATTTAAAATTTTAAAATTTTAAAATTATTTACTTATTTATTACGATAAAATTTAAAGTTTGTACGAATATATAATTCTCTTCTTTATAAATAGGACTGCAAACAGAAAATTATATTTACATTTGCTATTAGTAAGGGGACGAACATAAGAATATTCAAAACCACATTTTTACCGTTGCTACGGTTCATATTTTTCATCTTCGTTCGAATGTATATAGGAAGAATACATTGAATCCTATTAAACTTATCGCTAAATTATATTTAGATATTTATGAATTATGATTTGTTTCAATTGAGCACCTAAACACGTGATAAAGTGTTCTTTAACTCATATTTTGAAAAAGTTTTTGCACGTCTTCACAAACGATCATTACATAGATAAGATATTGTGCATTATTATATTAGAAATTAAAATATTAAATGCATGATAATTAGTTAAGTGGCTACTTATCTGCGTAATGTACACGTTCAAGAACCAATACAAGAGTTTTTTTCAAAATTTTGAATTGGAAATGTCTAATATTAAAAACTTTATCATATGTCAGGTGTTCCATAGAAATATACCTTAATTTGAATATCTAACTAAAATTTATAGACAAATTTAAGGAATTGTCGATGTGTGAATACAGAATGTAAAATTGACTAATGGTGTAATATAGAATCTGAGTTGCAAAAGGCTTTATTGTGTTCAACAATTTGGTGGTCAATAATTCACGCCTAGTGTGAGGTACTCTGTAAACTATAAAGCTAGAAGTACGAGGATAGATTTTTAGATTTCCATGAAATGTAAAGAAAGTAAGTTTGGCAAAATGTCATACTCAGCAAGTGTCCTTTTATTTCAATTCCCATACTCTTACATAAATCTGGACCAACACCTAATAACATACCCATCAATTGAATCACGTAACTTGATTTTAACTACTCATTTCTACTCTTCATAGTAACATATGCAATTGAACGTTACTTAGTGTGAGTCTAAATTAATCGAGTTTTATCGAACATCAAGTGACTTGATTTTAACTACTCATTTCAACTCTTTTTTCGGTTCCCAGAAGTAGTCCACTTCATCTAATTGACAAAAAATAATGTATTTAAATATTCTACCGTACAGTTTCATCCTTTGTTTTAATCTACTTTCAATAAAGCAAAGTAAAATAGATAAATTTGATACAGCAGAGTAAATTTTCCTGAAAGTATGAAAAAATATTTCTACTATGAGTGCACATATAAATTAAATTCATGTAAGTAAACTCGTGCGCACTTGTGCTTCTTACTAGCGCAAGTACTTCACAACAGCTCATACTTGTGGTTTGTCGCCTGTAGTAATAGTGGCAGAGCTACTCTTTCTAGAAATAGAACTCTAACTATCAAACCCGTCCCGTCTCCTTACTCGAGATATTTGAGATAGCTCCGTAAACTAATAACTTATAATAGACGAGCCCATTATCCTTATGTTCCGAACTTGCTTCTTGGTAGGAAAATGTTGAATTGGCTTCAATCGAGATTGCCTCGGCTCTTTAGGGACATGAGGAACCGGCCTAACATCTTTTCAATCGAAATCCCAATCTAAGACAAGTTCTACCAAGGCTAGGATCTGAAAGAGAGGATTCACTTTCCGAAATTCCAAGTGATGCTGCACCCTAGATGGCGAAAGTCCAGTAGCCGAAAGCATCACTAGCTTAGGCTCTGACCCGAGTAGCATGGGGCACGAAGAATGTTAATCGACACTCCTTCGTATATAAATCGGTTTAAACTTTTATATATATATTTTTTGTCTTATTTTATTTGATATTTTTTCTTTTTTAGTTCGTTTAAAAAAGAATGTTACTTTATTATAATAGGAAACAACTTAACTTTTAAAACTTATCTTTTACCTTACTGAAATAATTTACAACCATACAAATATCCAATGATGTTTTAGACAACAAATTACAAAATTATTCATTTTTTTCGTAAATACCGTGTCATGTCAAACATTGCCACACATAAAATGGGACGGAGAGAGTATATGTTATATTTCTGTGATATCTCCATGTGTGTTTATTCTTTTATATTTTAGATAAGAAGGAATGAAGGTTGCATATACGAGTAGAAGATTAATAGGTAGTTGAGAATAGTAATATGGAGCATTGTGTCAATTGTAGACTCGTAAATAGCATATTCATGTAGTATTTGGCTTTTGATATTTAATATCATTTTTGATGTGTAATATTTAGGTGATCGCACCTTCTTCTTATTGTTACATGTTCGTTGAATGTATGTTCCGCACTATTTTGCTATTAGTTACCATATTTTTCTCCCTTATTATTTTTTTTCTACCTACAATTTTTATTTGCTTGAGCCAAGAGTCTTTCGGAATAAAATCTGTGTAGACACTCTATCCTTCCCAAGCCCACATTTTGAGATTTTACTCATTAGGTAAGTGATAGTTATTCAAAGAGAAAACAGAGAAAAGAAAGGACAAGTCCATGGATGGATAATTTCGTTTTCTTGGATTCCCTCACAATCTTTTGAGAGGTTTCTTATTTGAATTGGCTTTTCTCAAGACATATCATTGAAAACACTTTTGTCCAAAGACTAAAGATTAGTTCCTTTTGTTTCATTTCTCTCAAATTCCCTAATATGCAAATGGTTTCATTATATCGAAGACAAAATACACTCTTCTTTGCAAACTACTTTTTGTCATCAATGCACGTTTGTCTCACTAATTTTTTTTGGCAGGTAACTTAGGAGGAGTTAATATCTCAAAAGATCATTTAACTTTGAAAATTTATTTAGTAAAATAATTAAATTTTATTTTGTATCAATAAAATTATTTAACTTTGACTTTTGTATCAATAAAATCAGTCAACTAAATTTTTCATTAATAAATCTAACATGCCAAAATAAAATATTTGTTTTATGACATATAAATATAAACCCCACAAATAAATAAAATTGATAAAACTTCTTAAGGAATTTTAACGGACAAACATTATTATAGATTTTTAATTCATACTGTCAGAAATTAACGAACAATTTTTTTTTTAATATTTAAAACGAACAATTTTTCTACCCTATTCGCGTTAATGGTGAAACTAAAACAGTTAAAATCTGCAACAATTTCAACTGCTATTATCTAGAATTCCTCTGATTAATCACCAATCTACAACAATTGGTCCATTTTTTTCTTCATGAAAACACTTATCATGTAGTAAGTTTTAAAGGATCCTTATACTTATATGAGTTTGTATTCTGAACCTTTTGGCTTACGTCTTTGTCAACTGAACTCTTTAACTCAATAAAATTCGATACCTTAAACCTCTCTAACCATTGACTAAGTTTATGCGGCAACTTAATTACTGATTTGACATAAACACGTGATTTCACACAAAAAAAGAGTGTGAAAATAAAAATTTAGACTAAAATAATTAAAAGAAAAAAGAAAATACAATAAAAAGAACAAAAATAAATAAAAATTAAAAACTTCACTCGTTCTTCTTTCCCAAACCCCTCCCCATTTCTTTTCCTTTTTCTACCATCAGTCCAGCACCTTCCATGTTGTTCCCCCACCCAATCCCCGTTCCATTAGTCCTCCCTTCCCCCACTCATTTTCAATTCTTTTTCTCTTCTTTTTTTTTCATTTTTTCTTCCCCCAAATTAGAAATGAGATCATGCAAAAAAGTGAGAACAAAATGAGCAAAAGAAAATCGAGAAAATTGATGCAATATCCAAATTCGCGGAAGAAGTATATCTAATGAGTATCCTTAGTGCTCCATCTTTAAATTTGATGTTTTTCTTGATTTGTCTTTCTTTTCTATTTTCTAGAGTAAAGTGACAAAGATGAAAAATAATTGTTGAATGTCTTTATGAAATTAAATGAAATATGTTGTGTATATATAAATATATTGAAATGCTTTAATTGTGATTCATTAGCATCCATGGAGAAAAGGATTTTACAAGTGTTGGTCAAGTGACATGAAAATGAGGATGGTGTGAAAAAGAAGAAAAAATAAAATAAATAATAAATGACGTGTCATATAAAATTTGATGTTGATGATGACATGTCATTTTTATTGTGCGTTTGAAGTTCACACAAAGTCAAAGGGGTTTAAAATGCTGAGTTTCATTGAGTTGACAAATAATTAAGCAAAAGGATTTAAAATACAAACGCATACAAGTACAAGAGTCTATCAAATCATTTCGCCTATATATTAATATTATAATACTTATTATACTAATTAAGTTTTTCCGTTAAAAAATATTCTTAATATGTTTTTTTATAATTTTATTTATTTGTGGGGTGCATAGTTATATGACATAAAAAGATATTTTATTTTGCTATATTAGATTATATATTTTTAAGGTAAAATTTAGTTGAGTGATTTTATTGATACATAAGTCTAAGTTGAGTGATTATATTGATATAAAACAAAGTTTAATGACTTTATTAAATAAAAATTGAGTGACATTTTAAGATATTAACTCAAACCTAGGAGATGCATATAATTTCTCTGTTAGACTCCTACTTATCAATTTTCCAATTTCCAACTATACAAAAATCTTCCCTCATTTTTAAGAAGTTCAAACAAATATCAAATCAAACATATTCAGCATCCCAACCGCTAATATTAATTTCTTTTTAATGTTATAAAACCTTCCAATTTATGTTTTCTAATTATATATAAGCATGTCGTGGATCCATATATAAGAGGAGGGAAAGTGAGAAGAAGAAAAAAAGAATATTTGGTGAGATTTTTGTATGTTATCACTATTCCACTGCTGACTTGCAGGTATATGAATATGATGAATTTGAAATCGTGTGGTAAAAATTTTAAAATTTGTGCTCTAAAATAAATGATAGAAATTTGTGTGGTTATAAATTATTTTATTGATAATAAAATTAATATTTTAAAGTTAAATTATTACTTAATATAAAAATATGTCAATTTTTTAATTGATTAAAAAGAAAAATAACTCATATAAACCAAGATCGATGGAGCATGACTTATGAGTTGTATCCCGTATCCGCCTGACGTATAAGAAGAGAGTTGCAATTGTTCGACTTCATCAAATTTTATCTATTACTTGGTGCATGAAACAAAATTATCTACACATAATTAGTAACTAGCGCTAAAGTTTAATGTGTAACTAGCGTTTGATCATAGATCTTAAAAGTAATTTGTTAAAATAAATAATCTTCAGATATTAATCTGTTCATGAAATTTAATCTGATTTAAAAATAATAAACAAGTAGTTTTTGGGATTTACACACGCAAAACTTTAAAAAAATTCAAGTAAATTCATTTTCAAAAACTTTAAAAAAAATGTACTTCAAAATTTATGGACAAACTGAATGGTAATATCCCGATGAAATGAATGAGAAGTATGTAGAAAGTCGGAAGTTCAAGAGAAATATAGGAAAACAAGGAATCCAACAGAGTACGATTTTTTCCCTGGATAGTGGATACATTCACTTTATTAAATTCTAGCGCCTGCTAGACGCCAACTAATTTCAGACCTTTGATTCAAATTTTTCTATAAAGTTTTTTGACTTAATAAATGACACTGCAGCTTCCTGTTGCTCACTAACTAGCTGTAACTTTAGCCCCAATTACAACATTCTAATTCAATGTAACATTTTAACGGAAAAATATTTTTCGTCAAGATGATATTTTATTTATGTTATTTTTTTATTTTTTTTTAAATATTTTTAATTAAAAAATAAATAAAAAATCAGTTTATTTAAAATAAAAAAAGTTTATAAATTTTTTAAATTTCTGACCAATTTTTTTTGACTATTTAGCATTATCCTATTTTGATGGTACTAGTAATTTGAAGCCTGACCAAATTTTCTGATTATTTAGCATTATCCTATTTTGATGGTACTAGTAATTTGAAGTTTGTCGCATTGTCTTCTCCTCTCTGCAACGCATGTGAAAAGCAATACTTAGGGCATCTCCAACCCTGATCTCTATTTTATTCTTCAAATATAGAGTTCTCTATTTTTTCAGACAACCAACTCCAATCCAATTCTCTATTTTACTCTCTAAAAAAGAATCTTTTTCTCTCTTCTCAATATTATATTATTATTTCTATTTCATTCTTCTTTTCTTATTTCATAATATACTCCCTTTATTTTCTTTTTTCCAAATAATCACTTTTTATAATTTTCATGTAATATAAAAATTTATTTTTTCAAATTCTTTACTTAATATAAAATTGTATTTTTTCCTAAATTTATAAATAACATAAATTGCTAGTTAATAATATATAATACAAATTAATAGACAATTCAAATAAAAGTGAAATTATTAATGAAATATAATTACATAAATACTCTACTTTCAAGATTATTACATTGCTCCCATAAATGCTCTATTAATGCATTACGGACTTCAAAATGAGCATTTTTATCCTTTAATTATTTTATGTCTAGCTAAAAATTGTTCAATCAGAGATTTTCATGCAAAAGAACAACTACGAATAATTGAAAAAAAAAATCAACAAGCACAACTACGCTAATTATGTGGATCATACACTATTTTTTTTCCAAATATTGTTAAAATCTGAAAAATGACCTATTGGATTACTAAACTATCGTTGTGATAAAATTATTATGTTATGTATTGTTATCTTGTATTTAAATTATTATGTCATGTATTTTAAATTAAAATTTTCATCTTATCATTTTAAATTTGTGCATTCTTCATAGTGAAAATTAATAATGATATCAAACTATATTAAAGTGACGAAAATTTAAAAAATTGAAACATTATTAATTTGAAATGAAAGTAGTATATATTAAATAATATATTTTTTAAAATGTTATATTACATTTAAAATGAATTACTAATATTAAAGATTTAATTAATGGTCTTATATGAAAAATAATATGTTAACTACAAAATAATAGAAATAATAATAAAATAATGAAAAAGTGAAATAGAGAGGTGAATCACCTCTCTATAAATGGAGAATAGAGAGTTATTTAGAGGGTGATTGGAGAGCTCATTCTCTATTTTACTCTCCAAATATAGAAAATGAAGGGTAAAATAGAGTGAGATTGGAGATGGTCTTATAAATGTTATTTTTTCCGTCTTAATATATTGTGAAATTCAAATTGTTTTTACTATGTCTAATGTGGAAAAGTTAAACTCTTTCAAAAATTAGAATGATTTGTCTTAATTAGCGTGAAAAGAGAAATTAAACCGTTATCAGTAAAACTAATTACATTAACTTTGACTAATAACTCAACCTTAAGAGACGCTGGGTCACGCTCTCTCCACCCCCTGTCCCCAATATAAATAATTCTCACTTCACACTTTTTCAAAGGAAAAAAAAAAAGCAGAGACAAAAGGAATGGGAAAAAGTTTCAAGCTTCGGTTCTCCAGAGTTATTGGTTCTTTCAATTCCTGCCGTTCCAAAAACCCTTCTTCTCTTCCCCAAAATCCTAATTTCTTCCCACATAAGCTCAATAGTACAAAACACATTTCCCCCGATTTCCCTCTTATTGATCAAAATCAAAATCACCGTAATTACGTGCCGGAATCCATGATGATCTCCGTTGGCTGTAGATCAGAATTCAAGTGGGAGAAAGAAGAGAAGTTTCACGTGGTTTCTAGTTCCTTCGTGTCTGAAGAAGAATGTGAAGAGGAGATCAATTTGGCCTTACGATCTCCTCTTACTCCTCCGCGATTCAGTAGAATTGTTGTTGAGAAGAAGAAGAAACAGCGAGTTAAAAAGACGAAAACAAAAAGTAGAATAATCCGAATGAGTACTTCCTCAGCTGATGAGCGCAGCGGGATTTTAAGTGGTACTACTGATTGGGATAATAATGAAGAGGAAACTGAAACTTTAGTTTCATCTTCCAGAAGCTGTTTTGATTTCTCAAGCGATGACTCATCTACTGATTTCAACCCTCAGTTAGAAACCATATGTGAGACCACTACAATGAGGCGTCGTCACAAGAGAAACGCTACCACCAAGAGGAGACTCAAGCATTCTAGACCAAGTTTCTCCACTTCAAAAGGTAAAAGTACTATTCGTGCGATCAAATCGTCTTAAAAAATTATATTTTTAGATAATTTTACAATAAATTCATAAGTGCACGTAATCTCACATGTGGAAGGATAGATTATACAAAGATCTTACATATTCTGGTGTTTCATGGAGGAGGTAGAGATATTGATTCCGAAAGAACAACAACATGTCCCGTGAAATTCCATTTATTGGAGTCTAAAAGGATAGAATATATGCAGACCATAATACACGATCCTTGGTTTTCTCAAAGATATCCCGGCTCATGTAAATGCATATCATATTTAGAGATCGATAATTTTATTTTAATATTTCTATTGTATTTTCTTTATGAGATAGTGTGTGTATATATATATATAATTGTCATTCAAATATATGTGAATTGTTCTAATTAAAACGGAAAACTATTTAAGTTACATTATGTCTCAACATGCTTCATTTGGTACTTATTTATTTTTGGGTCGAATATATGAAATATATTTTGGAAAGACTTTTTGTTGCGCTAGTATCATATTGAAGTGTGTTTTTTTAAAAAAAGTAATTAATTATATTTTGTCTGAACAGGTAGAAGATCGTCAGTTTCTACCTCATCAGACAGCGAGTTACCAGCAAGGTTATCCGTATTTAAGAAGTTGATACCTTGTAGTGTGGATGGGAAAGTGAAGGAGAGTTTCGCGATCGTGAAGAAATCTCAGGACCCATACGAAGATTTCAAGAGGTCAATGATGGAGATGATTTTAGAGAAGGAAATGTTTGAGAAGAATGAGCTAGAGGAGCTTTTACAATGTTTTCTGTCGTTGAACGGAAAGCATTATCATGGAGTAATCGTTGAGGCTTTCTCTGACATTTGGGAGACTTTATTTCTTGGTAATAATGATGATGATAGAGCAAGGATGTCAATTGATGATCCCCACCCACCTACTGTAGGTAGAAGAAGAACCTCCCTTTGATTAATCATGATTTAGTTGTTAATTAATAAATTTAACTTTTCTTTTATGTTGTTAATCATGATTTTGTTAGTGTTTAATTGGAGTAAGATATTTAACTGTTTTTTGAATCATCATTTGGCTTTCTAAATTCTGAAACTACCTTAAGCATTTGCACCTAAGCTTGTTTTTTTAACTAAAATTGGTAGCGCAGAAATTTAGTGAAGGTGGGAGTTTAAAGATGGACGGAGTAGTAAAAAAATAATTTAGGTTTGATGAGCTAGTAAAAATATTCAAAATATTAAGAAATAACAAACAAAATAAGTTAAAATAGATTCATCAGCTTAGATATATACGTAAAAAAAAATCACTTTATCATTAAGAGAGTTTAATGTTTTATGCTCTTGGGACATCTAACTCAACCCCTGGATTATATATACAAGGGACAATGTAAAATTCAGTATAATAGCAAGTTAATTTTTTTTATCAGATTATAAATAATAATGATAAATTTACATTAGTAATTGTCAATCATGAATCCTCTTAGCAATGAGAAAAGAACAAGCCTACAACACACCTATATCTATGGAATGATATGTACTATCTTCAATACCATTTGGTTTAAACTTTTTAATTTCTTAAATATTTTGATACATTCTATATATCTACTAACATCACATAAATCAAACGAAAAAGTATTTTTACTTTTAAAACTTCTAATCAATTAAAACGGGAGGATTATGTAATTAGTGAACAGTCGAACTTTAATTAGTACTGAGAATTGGAAATTGATTCGCTGGTTCTGACTGGTCAGGATTGATGGATGGAACATAGATGTAACCCAACAAAGAAACTGCAAATTATAAATTCATAACGTCTTCCCCAAAGTGTGTATAAATTTCCAATAACTTTAATAGATTCTTTTATGTTTAACAATTTTCCAGGATTCCCTCAAACATTGTATCTATCATATAGAAACAACAAGACTATGCTAGGACCAATGGTGAAATCAAAATCTATAAAGAAGTAAAATCGCGTAAAAGTCAAGTATATATAATATATATACATAAAAAATATTTTAACATAACTACACAGTTTTAGGACGAAGAAGTATCAGATTGGGAACACACGAGTATATATGACTCCGCCACTAGCTAAGACGTCCTATTATAAATTATTACTATAGTAATTAGTTTAAGTTATACATAATCTTGATTTGTTATGTTATCAATAACAACACACATGTAGTGACTCGTGGAGTTTGGGGAAGGTAGAGTGTAATTAGAACTTATCTTTTGTCTTGTGAAGATAGAAAAGTTATTTTCTGAAAGGCTCTTGGATCAAGAGAATCATACCAAAGCAATTATGAAAAAGAAAACGACAATAAAGATGACTCGTCAACTAATAATGGAACATTATAAAAAAAAAATATAAATATCTTTTACGAGGAAATACTTTTATAGGGGTACCACATATGTATATGCTCCTTCTAACTAGAACTATTGTGGAAAGACATTTCGAGAGATGGTAGATACCAAAAAAACCACATTCAATCAAGTCATTATGGGTTGAAAGAGAGAAATATGACATAGTTCGAATGGTAAGAGTCAATTTTTTTTTTTTATGTATATTCATTAAATTTTTGAAATATAATTTACATATTGAGAGGGAATGAATATAATTTTTCATGTTCTCTCAGTGAAAAGTATACATATATGACAAAAATTAAACCCCTATATTATATCCAAGACAAAAAGGAGGGGCCTCTAGATTAAAAACAGAATGTTTAGCAGTTATATCATTGCTGTCTATCTAAAATATTAATTACAATGAGTATAAAAAAGATAATGTAACATCCTAACTGAAATGAGAGGGACCTAGAGAAAGCTTTTTCATCCAGTAAACCAGTAAACTTATTAAATTTGGAAGTATATCATTTTACTTGTATTTTGTTCTATCTAAAATATTACAAGTAGTATGAAAGAGTTTAAATTATGTAGATTAATAAAAGAACCCTCAATTTTGTCATTTAGAGCTGATATACCCCTCATTCTGAAAGTGGCTCATATATATCCCTATTGTTACACAAATGGCTCACAAATACCATTTTCTTCTAACGGAAGTGAAAAAATATTTTAAAATTAATTTTTATTAATTTTTTTATTAAAAATAATAATCCATGTAGGGGTATATTTTATCCTTTACACAAGTTTTTTTTAAAAAAATATTAATTCAACAGCTAATTTGAATTTATTATTTTGATGGTCAAATTTATTCTTTTCACTTATTTTCTTATAATCTTTACTATAAATATCCTAAAAAAAATTACAGATAGAAATACTAAATTAATTACAATAGCAAAAAGGTAGTTTTATTTTTTTCTCTTTTTTTTTTTTTTTCATTCACGCTTCTTTCTTTTTATTGCTCTTATTTCACACTAAAGAATGAAAGAAAAATTGAAATAAGAATAAGAAACTCAAATAATAATTCAAAGAGGTCAAAAATAATTAATGTGTGAAAAAGATCAAATACATAATTTTATTAAATATTAAAAATAAAAAAATTAATTTTATCATTTTTATAACGGTAGGAATATATGTGAGCTACTTTTGTAACGGTGAGGGGTATATGAGTGCCAATTTTGTAACGGTAGGGGCATACATGAGCCGCTTTTATAACGAGTGGCATATCATTTCTAAATGACAAAATTGAGGGGTATATCACGACCTTTTCCCTTAATAATAAAATGTAGAAATTGAAGAGAATATTGAGAAAATTTTCTTGTATTTCTTCATTGTAAGGCAACGTATTTATACAACTATTTGTGCAGAGAAAGAAAATAACAAACTATGAAAGAAAATAACAAACTATACAACTAGCTAAATATTATTTGTCCAAATAAACAACAAAGAATAACTAATTATATATTTTGTACAAATGATCCTATGCAGGTGTAGGGCTAGGATTTATGCCAACACTTTCTGATCCAAAGAATGAGATGGTGCCATCTGTCATTCTAGAAGATATACATCTTCTTGTCTTCATTTCATTTGAATCAGATTCTATCGCTTCTTTATTCATCTTGAATATCCTTTGTTCTTCATCAACAATGCTATTGTTAAATCCAACACCCCCTTTCAAGTTGAAGGGGACCGAAGAGAGACCCAACTTGCAAAGACAACGAGAGTGGGAAGGACCAGACAAGGGTTTAGTAAAGATGTCGGCGAGTTGAGAAGAGGAAGGGACAAAGTTTAAGGAAATCAAGCTGGTGGAGAACTGTTGACGGACGAAGTGACATTCAACTTCGATGTGCTTCGTCAGTTCGTGGAAAACAGGGTTGCGGGTGATGTGAATGGCAACTTGATTGTCGGAATGGATGGGGATCAATAGGGTAGGTGAGGCAGAAAGATATGTGAGAAGACGGTGAAGCCAGGTCAATTCGACGACAAGTCACCGCATTAAGCAGTATTCCGCTTCGGCGGAGGACAAAGAGACAAAGATCTGCTTTTTAGACTTCCAGGAGATGGAAGAACTGCCATTGCTTATGAAGAAACCATTGATAGACCAACGAGTGTCAACACACGATGTACAATCGGCATCACAAAAAGCAAGGAGAGAAAAGAAAGGAGCTGAAGAAAAGAACATACCTTGGGTAGGGGATCGACGGAGAAAGCGAACAACACGAAGGGCAGCAGTGAAATGGGGAACACGAGGGTGCTGCATAAATTGGGAAAGATGTTGAACAACGAAGCAAAGGTTTGGGATATTATGAGTCAAATAATTCAATTTACCCACAAGTCGACGATAAGTAAATGGGTCAGCAATGGGGTCACCAGAATCAGAAAAAAGCTTACAAGAAGGATCCAATGGAGATGAAGCCGTTAGAAGGTGGTCACAGTCACATTCAGAAAGCAAATCAAGAGCGAACTTTCGTTGACATAGGATGATACCTTGCGGTTCTCGAATCAGAAACATCAGTAGAAATGATAGGTTCGGCAGGATTTGAAGGAGGAGGAATAGGTTGAGAAGTGGGAATAACAGTACCATCAAATGGGTCTGGAGAAAAGAGAGAAG
Source organism: Solanum piurae (assembly GCA_029582685.1). NCBI lineage: Eukaryota > Viridiplantae > Streptophyta > Magnoliopsida > Solanales > Solanaceae > Solanum > Solanum piurae. The sequence continues at coordinate 15,054 of JAJOOO010000581.1, read as the reverse complement.
AGGGAAAAAATGTTAAGTGGAAGAACTAGAGGAAAAGGGAAAGATATACTCATGAAAAGAAACATCTCTAGAGATAAATATTTTTCTGGTAGATAGCTCTAGGAGTTTATATCCTTTCTTGCCTTGTGGGTAGCCAATAAAAACACAAGAAGTGGCTCGAGGAGCAAACTTGGGCCTATTTTATGATGGAGTAAATGCAAAACATAGACAACTAAAAGTTCTGAAAAAATCATAGAAAGGAGGCTTCTAAAAAATAACCTGATATGATGTCATTTCCTCAAGAACAGAGGAGGGGAATCTATTTATCAAAAAGGTGGTAGTAAGAAGACATTCACCCCAATAGCATATAAGTAACTTAGACTGTTGTAAAATGGTCATAGATGTTTCCAAAAGATGTATATGTTTTCTCTCAACAATGCCATTTTGTTGAGGTGTCCCAGTGCAAGAGGTTTGGTGAATTATCCCATATGAAGCAAGAAACCCAGAGGTTAAAGTACCACTGCCCAATTCTAAAGCATTGTCTGATCTAATAACTTTAATTTTGCAATTGAATTTCCTATCAACTAGAGATAGAAAATGTTTGAGCATAAAGAAGACATTACTCTTTGTGGAAAGAAGATAGGTCCAAGTACATTTACTAAAGTCATCCACAATAGTGAGAAAATATTTATAACCATCATGAGTAGATGACTTGTAAGGTCCACAAGTATCTATGTGAATTAGCTCAAACTTATGAGTAGTTTTAAGGAAACTATTGGGAAAGGGTAATTTAAAATGTCTAGCTATAGGACAAATACCACAAGGACAATCAACTTTAGGCAAATAAGAAAAAAAACACATAGATTTCATTGAAGAAAAGGGTAAATACCCCAATCTATTATGCCATAGTCTTACATTAGAACTGAAAATTGAAGAAACTGCATTACATTCTGGAATTGTAAGACTAGAAAGTACTCCTAAGCTATTCTTAGAACTACATTGAAGAGGAGAGACTGGTGACTGGAGAACATATATGTCATTTCTAGCTTGACCAAGAACCTAAGGGGTCTTCACTAAAAGGTCATGCATAAAACATTGAGTAAAAGAAAAACTTAGCAAGTCGTGATGTTGTTTGCAAAATATTGACAAAAATCAAATTTATTTTGAATAAGGGAACAAATGAAACATCATGAATAAGCAACTTGGATGAAAGGGAAACTGACAAACCATGAGTAACCTTTGACCTTAAAAGAATTAGGATGACTGATAGTTAAGGGAGAAAGAAGTAGATGAATACTGGAGAAGAATTTGATGTCATATGACATGTGCTCAGAGGCACCAGAGTCAATGATCCAAGAATCAGTACTCACATAGGTAGAATAATCAACAGGATTATGAAAAGTATTACCAGCACACTGAACCATATTAGCTGCCACTTGTGAGATCAACTTCTCTCGATCTCTAAGATCAGCATGTTTAAGCATCTGAAGTAAGTAATTGAGCTGCTGAGGGGAGAATAGGTTCCCATCAACTTCAACAAACACAGTGTGTTGAGCATTAAAAGTTCCCAATACTGCATTACTTTTGATCCCACCTTGAATTTTGAACTCTTGGTGAACTGAAAATCAGCAGGAAACCCAATTATCCTGTAACACTTGTTAATAGAATGTCCTGGATTCTTGCAATTAGAGCAAATCAAACTGTTCTTCTTTCCCTTGTACTCATAAGATTGAGATTTGTTACCAAGAATAGGCTGTTGGACTGCTGAATATGAGGATAATTCAGCAGGAGACTGAGGATTGTGGTAGATCTCTTTCTGTTTCTCATCTTGGATCAAGAGAGAATAAGCCAGGTTCACACTAGGTAGTGGAGAAATCATGATGATGTTGCTTTTTACAGATCCATAACTATCATTCAAACCCATTAAGAATTGATTGAGCCCCTCATCTTGTAGAGATTTCAGCCTCTTACTCTTTCATCCACAAGTGCAATCACATGCACAGATCACAGAACAGTGGAGAGCATGAAGCTTATCCCATGATAGCTTAATTTTAGTGAAGTAGCCTGCTATATCACTATTACCCTGTACTAAATCACTAATCTCCTTTTGCAGATAATAGAGTTTGGCATCGTTAGACTATCTAAATCTATCCTCAAGATCATCCCAAAGGCTTTCAGCACTCTTTGAATACAGGACACTAGCTGTTATTTCCTTAGAAAGGGAGTTCAGCAAACAAGATGTCACCATGTCATTACAACGATTCCACAGCCTGAGGTTGGCTGAACCAGCAGCAGGTGATTTGCAACTCACATATATGAAACCAAGCTTTTTCTTGGCCGAGAGTGCAATGAAGAGAGCCCTATTCCATCCTGCAAAACCATGACCATCAAAGACAGTGTTGACAAGGATCATGCCAGGAGAGTCTGATGCCAGGAAAAAATAGATCGTCCATAGTTGGAGATCCAGAAGCTACGACTGTAGCAGCAATGAGACTTCTTCAGTACTGGGCATTTTGGATCAAGGGAGAAAAATAAAAGAGAATGAAGAGGAATAGGATCAAGAATTAACCTATTGCTCTTATACCATGTAGAAATTGAAGAGAATATTGAGAAAATTTTCTTATATTTCTTCACTGTAAGGCAACGTATTTATACAACTATTTGTGCAGAGAAAGAAATTAACAAACTATGAAAGAAAATAACAAACCATATAGCTGGCTAAATATTATTTGTCCAAATAATCAACAAAGAATAACTAATTCTATATTCTGTACAAAGGATCCTATGCAGGTGTAGGGCTAGGATTTATGCCAACACTTTCTGATCCAAAGGATGAGATGGTGCCATCTGCTCTATTCATCTTGAATATCCCTTGTTCTTCATCAACAATGTTACTGCTAAATCCAACATAAAAAATAATCTATACGATCAGATCATATTTAGTCTTGAAGTTTAAGTTACATACATTATCGGTGTAAGATATTTGGTATATTATAAGGTTCGTCAAAGAATATTTCCACGTAAGCCTCCTTTCTAAAATTAAATTTATCATTTTAAAAACTGTTGTAATAACATAAAAGAAGAGCTAGCTAGCTAGAATAAGACAAAAAGATTCTAATACTGCAGTAAGCAAAGTTAATTTTTGATTACATAAACTGTAAGTGACAAGATAAACTGTAAATACACTTTTTTCGTGTGCAGTGAAATGTAATATCTGAGATCTCTCAGTTAACTGTATAAATATTTTAACGCGTGCCTGAGTCCCTGACCTAGGCCGGATAGCGTTTCCATTATGGATTGGTCGAACTCGGCATCAAGTTTTGATCAAATTATTAATTGTCTTTTGGTAGCTAGATAAAGTTGTATAGATATTAGTTATGATCGAATCTATGTATAATTAGTTATAACGAGTTCAGTTATTCAAGTAGTATTATCTATATCACCTTCTATTTTGCATAAAATTCTATATAGATTTGTGGGTTTCTAAATTGCAAATTAAACACCGTATTAATTTTATACATGAATAATTTACCTCCAAACGAACTACCATACATGATACTCCCTCAATCCACTTTTAATTGTCATATTCGTTTTTCAACAATCAATTTTACTAATTTTTAAAGTTAAATTAGATTACATTAATTTCATAATTTTTAAACAAAATATGTAAATATTCAAAAACTATATGAAAAGTACTATAAATTGCAATTTGCATAAATATTAGTCAAAGTTCTTATAGTTTGACTAAAAAAAAAGAAACATTAAAATAGACAAAGGGAGTACTCCCTTCGTCTCCTTTTATATGTCATCCTTTTCTATAAATAGTTGGTCCATAATATTTGTCATTTCATAAAATCAATGCATAAATTACCATATTGTTCATTTTTTACTCTTTTGAGTTATTAGCTTTGAAAATATACATTTGACCAACTTAGAAAAACTAAGTAAATAATTCATGTTCAGTGGTTAAATTAATTAATCAAAATAAATTAATTCATATTCATTGATTGAAAACATGAGTTCCAAAAAAATTAAATAAGGGTAGAAGGGTAAAGTTATATCATTTCTTAATGCAGGTGCAAAGTAAAAAGGTGACATAAAAAGGGACGAATGGAGTATTATATATACTAAATTTAATACATGCATAACTCATCTTTTCAGAACTCAAAAGTTTTAACGTAATAAACTTTTGAATTCATAAATTTTAAATCCCGACTCGATCTACCTGGCCATGCGAGCAGCAAAAGTGGAATAGGGTTAGATTAGAGATACGCTAGCTGCATGAATATGGGATAAATGCACTACCTTTTTCATGATTACTATAAATTCTTTGGCCTTTGGGCACTGAACAATTCAAGTTTCCTCAATTGTTGATGAATTTACTGATACAAGGCATCAGAGATTTGTTCAAACCTTTAATCAAGAAAGTAGGCATAAAATGGAGGGGCAACTTGTTAAATGAAGCATAACTTTTTTATTTTACAGTTAGTGGTTTTCATATTCCATCAATTCATAATATTGCTGCTACCTACTTATACTTTACTATTGATTGTGCAAATCCAAATTGCTTTATGCATCGTGATCTGAGTTCGAGATCAGTAAAGTGCAACTTCTCAGTTCTCTACTTTATATTAATCTCATAGACAAAACCAAGAGGGATGTTAAGGGGAAAAAAACCTTTTAAACGATTAAACAAATGTTTTTTTAAGAAATTTACAATAGTTAATTAATGTATTCACTATGTCCCAATTTATGTGAGATTGTTTGACTGAACACAAAATTTAAAAATATGAAAAACTTTACAGTAGTTCATAATTATCCTTAGAATAAATGAGTTTTTAAATAGACGAGTATATATTTGTAATTTCTTGCCAAATAAGTGGGGAGAGGGTTGGCAAAATAGCCACTATCCAAATTATATTGAGCATTTAGAAACAAGTCTTCAAAAATCTGAACTTTAAACACTAACACTTTGTTTAGATAGTTGTTACATGTTGTACTGTATTGTGTTGTTAGCTTAAATACAATATTTGTTTTGATTGTTACTTAAATTCTATTGTATCGTATCGTTTAAACTCATCGTCAGGTAACGATGAAAAGACCCATTTTATGGAAGGATCGATTTGGTGTGATCCCGTTGTTATCTTAATATTTTCATCTCATTTTATCTTTATTTAATATTTAAAATTATATTTCATCTTTTACTTTACCTTTTCATAGTATTTGTACCCTATACCCTACATTTTGTGTAGGTTTATCATTCAAATCATGGATGTATGACATTATGTAACAACGGAGAATGATACAACCTATCCAAATATTGTATTCATTAAAATAATACACTACGATACAATACAATACAATATGATACATTATGAAACAACACGTAACAACCATCCAAACAAAGTGTGAATATGAGATCACACAATATTTTTTCAAAACATATAACACCCTACTCTTAAGTTTTTAATACTACCTTTGGTCCCCACTCATCCAACAAATGTGGAATTATTATTTTTTTCATTTATGAAAAAACAATTCCACTAAGAAAAGCTCTCCGAGAAAAAACCAAAATGCTCTCGTTTTTGCAGTAGATATTGTCGATTCCAATGACTTTTCCGACGATATATAGCTTTCATAGGTGAAATCATCATCATTCTAGTCATGGGTTTCATTTTTATACCATTTTTTTAAAAAAAAAAAATAACTTCAAAGAAAAAAATTCTTTCCATTTTAGAAGCTTTAAAAAATCTTTCAAAATCACTTCATAACTCGTGTTTAGATAAACTTTAGTAGTTTAGAAGGACTATAGATACCTGTTTTCCATTTCAGGAGCTTCATCTGAACCCGATCTTGTTCATTCGCGTCTTGTACGAATTTCGTATCAATCATCGACCTCTAATTACTGATATCTTAATATCATATCTATCAGTGTAGTATATAAATATGGCAGCAACTAAATTTGTTGTTGTGGGTGGAGATTCCCAAAAGGTGGTATTGAAAATCTTTTAGCAAGACGATAGTGTCCATTGCGTTGCGTCACAATGGTTCATATGATGATATGATTGCAAGGTAATTAAGGGACTTGGTGATAAGCTATCAAATAAATGGGAGGGAAAAAATACATCACGCATCCATAAAGAATGATAGGAATATGAGCTTGTACATGATGGATATTGATGTTGATGGCTCTAGGCTTATATTGAGGATGAATGTCATTGAGAGGTCTCTTATTGAACCAACAAATTCATTTAACGACAACGACTCGGTTGAAAATGATAACTTGGGTGATCAACCAAAGGAAAGCTTTTGTGATCATTCAAATGACAACTGGGTGATGGTCCAATGAATAAATATGATCATTCAGTGGATGTTGAAGATTATCTAGTAGCTGCGGAAGATTTCGAACATTTTGAAGAAGTGCAAGGAGAGCAGGAATTGAGATCACAACCCAACCACTTTTTTCTCATGAACTAATTTTTATATGTATCAAACATTCAGTATTAAGAGTGAGCTGTAATATAATTGTTATTATCCAAATCAGCGGTGTGGAAAATCTTTTGATTTTGCTACAGTGAAGAGTTGTACTAAATACTTAAATGTGAAATGTGTATCTTGTATTTGTACGTGGATGTTGCGGGCAAAGAAATATGTGTTGGGGTAGATTTTGTATCTGTAAGTGTATTGGCGATCACAGTTGTGGTGTTGAACATGCCATCAACAACCATAGAAAAATCTCGATCAAAGGCATTGTGTCGCTTTGCGTGAATCTTTATCGTGATGGCAAGTATTATGCCATAATTTTACTATCTTTAGAAAAATCACTTTTTAAATGTTCTAAGTATAAAACAATTTGAGAAAAATACTTAGAAAAAGAGTCGCCACTTAACTTTTTAAAGAAATTAAGAAAACATATAATTTAAAAAGAGTCTGACAGATTAAGTCTTTACAAATTTAGAGAAAATGTGTAAGAGGTTCTTATTTACGCTTTAAGAAGGTTTTTAAGGCATTTGAATTGTCCTACAATTTGGTTAAATATTTGACTATTTTTGGAAAAATGATTTAGCATAAAAATACTCCTTCCGTTTAAAAAAGAATGACCTCCTTTTCTTTTTAGTCTACTTAAAAAAAAATGACCTCTTTCCTTTTTTGGTAACAATTTAATTTTAACTTTCCACGTGGCATGCTTAAAGTCACAAGATTGAAGGGCAATTTAGTACATTTGACATAACTTTAATTTATGACCAAAAGATTCAAAAATCTTCTTTATTTTTTAAAACTTCGTGCCAAGTCAAATCATGTCACTCTTTGTAAATGGAGGGAGTAATAATTTACAATATTAACTTGAAAGATTAGTTAAACAAAGATTTTTTTTTAAAAGAAGGGGGCCTTAATTAGAATATTTGAAATTTATAAGTGAATAGAATTTTAACAAAACTAGATTAATTAAAATTTATTTTTTGTATCATTTTAAAAATAATAATTTGAACCAACTCGGCCAATTAAGGCATGAAAAATATTTTAAATTAATTGAAGAATAAGTAAAAAGTTTTGACTAAAGATTATTAAATAAAAGTATAAGAGTTGATAAAAAAGAATTATATCAAAATATGCTAACATAAAGAATATGGTTCATCTTTTGGGGAATTTAATTAAGTTAACCAAAGTTAGAATCAATTTAAAACAAACAAAGATGCGTGACAAAATTAAATTAGAGGAGAAAGGAGCTATTGAGCCTTTCCCAGATTTCATTTCTCAGGCCCAAATCCAGTTACTGTTCACCTAGACTGGAATTTGGCCCAAGTTGCTGCTGCAATATTGGACTTTTAGCCCATATTCATCCCTGTATCACAATGTATATCAGCTCGTTTTTTCAATGTATACGGATGTATACAGGCAATTTTTCTGCAGTATTTGCTTCCTAATCGCCCTGCATTTTCGCTTCCCAGCAGCTTGAACAATGATGACGACCGACTCGATAAAAGAGGAGTGTTGGGTTTCAACCCAACTCGAGATGCAAGGAGCGAAGAAGAGGGTCCGATGAACCCAAATCGAGAAGGTCATGCATAAAAAATAAGAAATAATAAGAATTACTAACTAATCAAAATTGGACACTCGCTAAAATAGCTATGTATGTAAAATAGTAATAAGATAATTTTTCTCACAATAACATGACCAACATTTACTACACATTCAAAGTTGACAATGTTGTGGTTTAGAATAACCACACAGAAAGAGGAAATATGAGGTAGAAGGTATCATTGTAGAGGAAACTAACAACCTAATTTCTTTTAAACGTATGACAGAACCAAACAACTAATAAAATATATATTTTTTAAAACACTAACTAGAAAATCTTGCAATTGATACATTAATATCCCTTATTAGTCACTAGCAAAAAAACAACTGAATCATTTTGCTAATTGTGCACCAAATTCCATAAGTTAATGACCAACTAGTCCTAGAAGGAAGCTATTGCAAATAGACATATTTATCCCATCTAAAGGGTCAACAAATGACTTAAATGTTATTCTTACACTAAGGCAAACAGTTAATACAATTAGTTTTAAAGGTTTAGTCCATCTGAAATAGATAATTCGGTCAGGAAAAGGATGACTTTAAACTGAGATATGCAGTGACCTCAAGGCATCAAACTAATTCAAATTAATGTACAACAACATAGCATACGCTCAGTCCTATGAACTTGATTGCTCAACACACATCGACATCTTTAAGCGCTAAGAAATGGGTAGATAACAATAGCCAACATATACACAATCTTCGCTTAACTATACAAAACTGAGAACTTTCATTGGATTTCAATATCGAAGAGGCGTGTTTCAAACAACCCGAAATCAGGCAAAAATATACTTAACCGACAGACACAACAACAAAAAAGAAAATAAACATATAAATGAGGAAGTAAACTATTCCTTCCACACTATTTGCACTAGTCAAGATGCAAAACAAAAATCAGCCCACAACATCAAACAAACCACCTATAGCGACTAAATTTAGAATTATAAATGAAACCAAAAACTATAGACAGCAAGACGAGGTTATACAATGGGATAAGAAGTCACTAACATGAAGAAAATATCTCAACATTAAAATGGGATCAGCCAAAGTTTGAACAAAAGAAATTGAAACATCGTTTTTGAATAAACAGACTAACTATATTATTAACTTCCAATCAACAATAAGTCAAAATACTCCTGAAATACTAGCATTCGAACAACTCACATGATTGAGAATCAAACGTCAATACATTGAGAACAAAAGTTACTCGAATCGAAATGAGCATTTCCTTTTAAGAAGCAGCGGACTGAGACGATGAGCTTAACCACGAAGAACTACCACCACCCGAATAGATTCCAATGAGCTCTGGCGAGCAAAATAGCTCCGAATTCGAGGAAAAGAAACTGAAAAATCCTCTCTGTTTTGGTCGAGAATTCCGCCTAAAAATGTCCTCATTTTGGATAACCAAAGTCAGTATCTAAAAATCCCCCCTTAAACGTTAATGGAATGAGAGTATTTATAGTGGGAGAATGGAATCGATTGGGGGGAACCAGTGAGGTAGATTGGATTTCAAATATTTCTTAGAAAGGAAAGCGTTGAAAGGTCTGTCAATAGTACTATAATCTCCAAAGGATTCAAGAGGGGAGCCACTCAATTTTTTGAGCAAGGACGATATTGCGAGGAGATTACGACACCTAGATGATTTGAGTATGATCTCGTACGGAGGATAAGGGTGATAGGAAAGGGGTCGCGATTTGCTGCTGATTTTCTGGGTATAGTCGCGATTTGCTCGCTATTGTACGCTGGGAATTGCTGTTGTTCTTCGCGTAGGGGAGAAGAAGAAGCGCAGTGGGGTCGAGTCAATTTTGCTGTACGTATTGTATGTAGAACAACTTTCACGTATAGCAAACACAAAATTCATATTTGTATGTTATAGAAAAGTTTGCATAATTGCGCTCCATAGCAAACATATATATGTATAATTCGCTATACATATACAAAAAAATAGTTGTATAATTCACTATACATATACAAAGAAAACAGTTGTATAATTCGCTATACATATATAAAAGAAAGCAGTTGTATACAAAAGATCAATTGTATAATCTGTGTATGTATAAAACGACAAAGAGAGAAAGGCAAAAGAAAATTGGGCAGAGAAATATTTGTATTGTATAATTATAAGTGTATAGGACGAAGATATATGTATTTGCATGTGTATATATAATTTTCTCTCGCTTTATACAAACAGAAGCGCAATTTATACATTTCGTTTCTGTTTGTATAAGCGAGAGAGATTTGGGAGAGTGGCGAGCGAGATCTGGGAGAGGGGAGAGAGGGGAACGAAAATATATGTATATATATAATTTCCTCTCGCTTTATACAAACACAAACACATTTTATACATTTGTGTTTGTATAAAAGCGAGAGAGGCGAGCGAGACTGCCACCAAATGAGAGTGGCAAGCGAGATTCCACCATGAAGAGTGGCGAAAATAGCAATAGTTTGCTATAGGGTACAATTAAATCAAAGTATATTTATAGCATTTAATTTGAATTAATAGTTTGTTATTCTATACAATTTTTCCTTGTATGTATGCTGATGGGTTATCAGGAAAATTGGGTTGGGCTTTTTTGTTTTGGGATGGGCCGAGGTGGGCTACTGGAAAAGTCATGTTCTTGTAGGGAATATGACTTGGTCAAGATACTGTGCGCTCACACAATGGTTGCTTTGAGATCAAAGCATGACAATGAGTATGATATGAGCATTTATGACGCCTTTATATAAAGCTGAAACATACCTCCTTGCATACTCTGAATCTATTAATGTTGTCCCTATCAAGTTGGAATGGTGTGTGCCAGAAGAATTGCTAAGCGTGAATATTCTTCCATCCCATGTCAATACCAAGCTTGGAAGGAAGAAAAGAAAACGTGTCAAGGGTGTCGGTGAGAATTTCAAGAGCAAGAGGAGGAACAAATGTTCAATTTGCAAAAGATCCGCACACAAGAGAACACATGTATGAACAACAACTAATCTTAGATAATTTGACTAACTTTGTTTTTGCAATTAAGCTACTGAAGATCTCAAGCTATTGTCTATTTTGGTCCCAGCATTTTGGTCAATTTAATGTCAATTATTATCGAATTTACTCATGATCTAATATAGATCAATCAAAAGATGACATACATTTTGTACACTGACTATTAATGTTTATTATTGAGTCCACTCGTTGGGTATCAAGGTGTGTATTATTAATATATGAAAAATTATGGTATTCGTAATGCAATGATTTTAATGTATGCGTAAGAATGTAATTTTCCTAAAAATATTTATTTTTACATTTTTTTCCCACTAAAATTGTAAATTTGTCTCATGCATGCTACTTTTAATGCCCAAAATCGAACAATGCATAATAAATAACATATGTATAACCAATCAAACATAACTAATACAAGCATTACTTAGATATACACTTTACCAAATGGCACCTTAAATCGAACAATGCATCTTGGACGTTCTTCTTTGAGAAGTTGAAAAACTTGATATTTGACTATTGTTGTAAAACCTGGATATTTGACTATTGTCTCTGTTGGTCAAAATATATAGTTAATTACGACAATCAACACCTTTTCATGTACTTGGTTTAGATTTTACCAACGACATCTACACTTCAACACTAATAAGGTATATACGGGTTTGATATCATGATCCAAAACTTATCTATGCTACACCTACTAGAATATGATGCTTATACATAGACCCGTAACTAGTATAATTTGAAATGGAAAATGAAAAATTAATAATAGTTATATTATTAAAATTTATTCAATTAAATAAATTTAAATAAGTCATGTAAGGGTCCACATACAATGGAGGCGATGATCAATGATGTATGAGAAAGAGTTGTAGTTATACAATCAACATCTTCAAAGTAATGTGTGAGAAAAGTGCCGTTGATTTGACAGATTAATCACAATTTAAAAAAGTACTCAATTGATAACAAATGAATTGCATGAAATCGTTAAGCAAAGTATCTATTATACTGCAGAAAAAGGGTGACCGGAACAAAAGATCATGGATGGAAGAACCTTTTTGCCTATATAAAGAAATCATAGATGAATGAATGTCAAACACGCAGTGTATGCAGACTAAAAGTTTGCATGAGACTTGGCTTTTTTATCCAACAATTGAGTCCACCGAAGCAAGCACCAGCAACTATTTCAGTTAAAAGAACAAACTCAACGAATTTCAGCATCACAGACTTCATGTTTGAGAATAACAAACCTATTGAAATCCATAACTAGCACAGCTCTTAGCCCCCTTACAAAACATTTAAAATGTATAAAATCTCACCTTACTAAAAATATAAAAGCAATAAAATCTCACAAAACACACAAACAAATTGTGCAACTCCATTAATTTGCTGAATATCAAATGGGTGATGTCAAGGTCACCACAAGTACGGCTAAGATGTTCAAAAGAGAGGAGATGAGGACAGATCCAAGAAATTGTGAAGTTCTTCAAGCGCTATCCACTGTAATTAATTACTGCACAAGTGAAATACAAAAACAATATTTAGCAAAAAGCTATTAACAACACCACCACAAACAGAGAAACAGGTAAAGGACAACTTATTAGAGCACAATAACACTAAACCAAATTAAGACTAGACAGAAGTCGCAACTGAAACATCTGAGCCACATGGTTATAAGTCCTAAAAAAAAATCGCGCAGAGATCCAAACTAAAGGGGCAGGGATATTCAGGAAAAGATGGCTAAATAATACTAGATTTGATTTATAAAGCATGTTAAGGCTGGTTTGAACAAATCTTAATAACCATGGTTTACAAGGACAAGAAAAACAACTAATCAGCTTGATAAAAATTGGAAGCTACAGAGAACAAAGATGGGTACTTAAACAGTTAAGGCTGTTCTATTTGGTTTGAAATTAATTTGACTATTACATGAAGGCCAAGGTGAAGCTTGTAGTTGTGTAAAAACAAGACACAAAAAAGCTCTCAGACACAATAACTGAGGAATGGTCTAACTCAGCAGGACCCCTCTCCTAAGTCCTCTGGTGATCCTTCTGATCACCGGATTTCACTTCCCTTTCTTTTCTTTTCCTCTGTCCTTGCAAGCGATCTCAAATGGAAGATAGTATTTATTTTGCAGTTGGATTCAAGTCCTACGACATCACAAGAACACTTGGTACGGCGGGAGCTTGGTACGACTGGATGGAAAGAAATAGGAAATCTATTACGAGAACGACTTTCAATAAGAAGTTAATGGAATGGATCGTGCAGATTTTACTGGAGGCATCATTGACAAAGGGGAATATGGTGAAGAGATGGAAGAAAAAAGATGGTTTCTCAGAAGTTTTTTGTTCAAGGAACTACAATAAATATGGGTGCTACATCAGTTTAATAAATGTAAAAGGCAGGAGGAGGGGAGTTATCATCATTCCCGAAATAATTTTAACTCAGTGTGGTTGAGCATTGCGGAAAAGGTTGGAAGACTCATTAATAGTCATAGAAAGTTAATGAATGGGGGCACTCACAGGCTGGTGAGCAGAGATATTCCATATGCTACAGTGCTAAGGAGCATTAAATGGGCTAATAAAGACTCAAAACTTGCTGAAAAAGAGAAGGCAGCTATAAAAGGGGATAGAATCTTTATCAATGATGATCCAGAGGAGTACAGTGAAGTGCTAAAGAGGAGTTTGGTGGGTGCATTTGAACCCAGAGCCGGAGAAACAGTGACCCTGTCAGAAATCAGGGGATGGGCTAATTGACTGTGGAAACAAACACACGGCTAGAACATCTATGAAATGGGCAATGGACTATTTCTATTTGAGTTTGCACTCAGGGTAACAGCAGAGCAAGTGATCGAAGGAGATTGGGAGTGAAGGAATAACCCAGTTATCCTCCAGTGGTGGAACCCAACAATAGGTATGAGATGCGGAAGGATGTTATAAGGGGGAAGGGACATTTGGGAAAGATGGCTAAATAATACTAGATTGATTTATAAAGCATGTTAAGGCTGGTTTGAACAAATCTTAACACATCCAAATAACCATGGTTTACATGGACAAGAAAAGCAACTAATCAGCTTGATAAAAATTGGAAGCTACAGAGAACAAAGATGGGTACTTAAACAGTTAAAGGTTGTTCTATTTGGTTTGAAATTAATCTATTACATGAAGGCCAAGGTTCAAATTAGAGCACAATAACACTAAACCAAATTAAGACTAGATAGAAGTCGCAACTGAAACATCTAAGCCACATGGTTATAAGTCCTAAAAGAATTGAGCAGAGATCCAAACTAAAGGGGCAGGGATATTCGGGACAAGATGGCTAAATAATATCCTTTGATAAAACATATAAATAGCAGATCTATAAGAAAGTCAAGTGTAACCGCATTGTCTAACTCGGATTGATAAAATATAAACAAAAGAAATTCTACACCTAACAAGCAACAACGAGAGACTTGAGTCAACCAAGAAAGTGAATACTTCGTAACATACTCAACAATTAACTTCATCAACTCAGTTCTGAGAAGGGGGCAGTAAAGAAACCCTGTATCTAAGAAACGAACTACAATCACTGGAACATATTGATTTATAAAGCATGTTAAGGCTGGTTTGAATAAACCTTAACACAACCAAATAACCATGTTTTAAAAAGGACAAAAAAAGCAACTAATCAACTTAATCAAACTTGGAGGTAACAGAGAACAAAGATGGGTACTTAACAGTTAAGGTTGTTCTATTTGGTTTGAAATTAATTGACTATTACATGAAGGACAAGATTGAAATTAGAGCACAATAACACTAAAACCAAATTAAGACTAGACAGAAGTCGCAACTGAAACATCTAATCCACATGCTTATAAGTCCTTAAAAAAACGAGTGGAGATCCAAACTAAAGGGGCAGGGATATTCGGGACAAGATGGCTAAATAATATCCCTTGAGAAAACATATAATAGCAGATCTATAAGAAAGTCAAGCATAACCGCATTGTATAACTTGGATTGATAAAATAGAAACAAAAGGAATTC
>JAJOOO010000580.1:0-34609 GCA_029582685.1 Solanum piurae | reverse complement strand
ATGTAGTTTTGAACACATCTTTCGGCTTCATCCTGATCTGATGGTATCTAACTCTCAAATCCACCTTTGAAAAAATCACAGATCCTTGTAATTCATCCAGTAAGTCATCCACTATTGGTATAGGGTACTTATCTTTAATGGTAATTTCATTTAGACCCCTATAATCCACATAAAACCTCCAAGTTCCACTTTCTTCTTAACCAAGAAAAAGGTGATTGGCTGTGTTGGATGGTATCATTACTGATTCAGTACCAGTAGATTGGATAAGGAACAAATGAGCCATAATGGTTTGCCCTTTGAAAATAGTTTACTCATAATAGAACCAATGATCATGCTAATCCGACTCTTGTTCCGAATTGCCTTTAAAACCACCTTGTTACCCTGCCTCCCAATGATCACACATTATTTCTCATGGTCCAATTTAGTAGGGTTATACTTCTTTATCTAGTCATTACCTAATATAATTTCATATCCCCTCTAGTTTGAGAATTCGGAAGTTTTTCACAAAGGGTTTACCCCCCCTATTTTCCAAGTGAATTGAGGGAACCTGGAATTGCAATACACATAATTGCCATTAGCAATAGTTACTCTGATTGGTTGCACATCTGATAACCATTTTCCACCACAGTAAACTCATTTATGAAATTATGGGTACTGCCGGAGTTGACTAAAATGGAGAGGGCCCTCTTCTTTACCCAACCTGCAACCAAGATGGTATTAACCCCATTACAATTTCCCAACAAAGCACTAAGGCACAAAGCCTCTGGGATGCCAGCATCAAGATCAGCAGTCACCTCAATGTCCACCTCCTGTGGATCATCTAAGTGCAGGGGCAATTCTTCAGAACCACTAAAAATACATTGTAATTGTTTCATTCTACGTGTATGACATGGGCTATACCTTTCACCACACCTAAAACATTGGTGATTAGCCTTTCAATGTTCATACACTTTAGAGTTGAGTATGAGAGGTGCAGGTTTCTGAGTAGTAGGTGCTGATCCTGCTCTTGATCTAGCAAACGTAGGATTGTTTGCATTAAGGACATTTCCCACAGTTTTGGGAGGCACTCTATTCTTCTTCAATTCAGCCTCGTTTTTTTTTTTCTTGCATCCTAGCCTGCTGAATAGCAAAACTAAGGGTTGTAGTCTTTAACATTTGACAGCAAACTTAATCTCCTCTTTAAGGCCTCCAATGAAGCTAGACAAAAAGTGTGATTCATTTAGTGTTGGGTTTCACATGATCATTTGAGCCTTTAGATCTTCAAATTTTCGTAAAAATTCCTCAACCCCCCCTGAACATCTCCAATTCTATCACAAATCTCCTCCCTTAATTCGTCCCAAGTGACTGGACCTCTACTCAATACCAAGGAATTATACCAGATCTCTGCATCTCCATTCAAGTAAAGTGTTGCACCCTCTACCTTCTAGGCATCATCATTTCTGTAGAGATTGAAGTAACACTCACACTTATGAACCCATACCTTAGGATTCGAGCCTTCGAAGCTAGGAAGCTCCCATTTAGGGGTAGGAACATGTGTCTGATTGGGTCGAGTCGGTCGACCATCTTGAACTGGAAGAGGAAGGATCCCATCACCCCTCGCCTGACCACACTCCATGGCATTAATACACTCTAGGAGGAGCTCCAAGGTACCCTCGATTCCATGCTGAGTGGCAGTCAAAGTTTGCTGTCCATTCCGGAGTTTGAACAACAGTTCTTCATGCTGAGTTAACTTCTTGTCCATAGTTCGCATTCGAGTACCTTCAACCATAAGTGACCAACAACAGTCATTAATGTGTATTTGATAACCTCTCAATTCATCTCAGACGTTGAACTTCATTTAGCTACTTTTAATCTAGGCCCTTTATTATTTCCGCATCTCCTAGATTAACTAACACTCCTTCCGCTAATAACTTCTATTTGAAAGTTAGTTGAAGTTGTTATATATATGCATGCCTGAGTAAAGAATGTTTGAAACTACTATGAATTTTGATAGTCCATGAGTCTGTAAATACAGTGTTAGGTGTTGCTTGAGGACAAGTAAATGCTCTAAGTTGAGGGTGTTGATGTGTCGGCATTTGACGACACATTTTATGCTTTCAGCTATGAATAATTGCTAGTTCTTAGGCAACAATAGAGTCTTCTAATAGTTTTTCTATCGTGTTAGACAAGAAATCAGTCAAGTCAAGAAAGAAAGTAGAATGAAGCAAAGTGCTGCCAAAGGAGAGCTCTGACGGCAAGCCCGACGAACCGTCAAACATCTGAAAACTCAACTCCAACTTTAAAATTTTCAAATAAAGTTACTAATATTTAATTTTCATTGTCAAACACCCCCTTAGTATATAAAACGAACTTGGACTTAGGATGGCTTCTTGGATTTATACATTTTGGCACAAAAAACATAGATTACAAAGTTACAGAAGCTAAGTGCTGCCAAGAGCCAGAAGAAATAATCAAGATGCCCACTGTTCAAGTTGTTTGGAATCCATCCAGGTTTGCCACCTTGAGTTGTAATGGATGTTACCAGCGTGAGTAAGAAAGAGCTCAAGTAATGACCCAAAGCATTGGTCATCAGTGGCAATGCACTGCACAAGCTACGCATTGCATCGGGTGATTGATCATAGAAGAACTCAAGGTGCCCAATGGAAGTAAATATCTCGGCTGCTCCCAGTATAAAATACTGCGGAATCTGCCAAAAGATACTGAGAGGTACTGCAACTGGTTCATCTACCAAACCAAGGTCTCTTGCGATTTGTAGACGCTTGAACTCAACGATAGCAGCAGCTGACATGCACAACACAGAAAGGAAAAGTCCAATTCCTATTCGCTGTAACTTGGAAAATCCCCTTTCCTTTCCAGTAAGCCTGCTTGCAATTGGAACAAGGATTCTATCATAGACTGGGACCCATATAATAACACTTATGGCATCGAAAATTGTAATAGATGCGGGAGGAATTCTGAAGGAACCAATGGCAGTGTCCATCGCCGTCCCTTGCTCCACAAACATTGTAACCATTTGTGCAAAAACAGCATAAAAGACTATTCCAGTTGCCCATATTGGGAACATGCGGATCAAAATTTTCAGTTCCTCAACCTGCGTAACAGTACAGAGCTTCCAAGCATTGGGATAGTCCCCGGTTTTCCATTCGGTGTATGAAACTACAGCAGCTTTGTCAAGACATCTGAAGAAGATAATGTTATGCACAAGATCCAAAAATTTGAAATTAAATATTTTCTACTTATATAGACAAAGGTGTAAAAACATAAATATAACAACACCAAGTACCTAAATGCCATTAAGGAGACATTTACTGACAGAACAAAGGATCACAACGTCTCAAAGTGAAAATAAACCAAGTACGCAATGTCACGTTGTAATGGATATGAATTGATAGATTTGAACTATATTCTTGTAGATATTGTTGAGCATTTGAAGCATCAATTGTTTGAAAAGCTAAGACTATGTCCAAGATAAGTGGAGATATACCCTCCTTGACTCCCTTGCCCAAAAGCAAGATTCTAAAGATGAATGAAAATGTTTTAGAATGTGAATGTATGTTTGAAGGGGCAAGCGAGCATGAAGTTTCCATGTTTCATGAAAGTTATGTCATCAAAGTAAGAATTTTTGGCATCATTATTGTCTTTATAAATGTCATGAATTTCATACGAGCCTTATGATAACATAGAGGAGAAAAGAGTGTAAAATAAAAATGTTCTCCTTGGCAAAGAAGAAAATATTATCACCTCAGTTCGTCAGTGTGCAGTAGTTTTCTGCTTCCGTCAATTACAGAGCTTTTGTCTGTGGTTTCATAAAGTAGTGTACTATCATCGGGGACAGGCAAGTTCCATTTGTGGAATGCTGCAACCAGAACCTGGCACATTCTTGTGAGAGGACTTCCCACAGGCTTTTGAAATCTGTAGAGTGGCGTACCGAAAAAGAAACTTGCAATGGCAATGCCCATGAAAACTGCAGGGATGCCGAACCCAAAGCCCCATCCATAATTTTGTTGAATCCACACAATCAAAGTGCTTGATATCAAACCTCCAATGTTGATAGAAAAATAGAACCAATTGAAGAAGGAACCCTTTGTAACCCTCTCTTTTGGATCTGTGTCATCAAATTGATCAGCACCAAATGCCGAAACACATGGCTTAATCCCACCAGTTCCAAGAGCAATCAGATAGAGGCCAAAAAAGAATACGGCATACTGAGCAGGAGTTGTTGAAGGGCACACAGAATCTACACAGTCAGGGGGCTTAAAAGCAGGAACTGAAGCTGAAAGTGTCAATGTGCACATTCCCTACACAATCAATAACACAAAAAGCATGAAATAAGAAGTGTAAGTTCAGCAAAAAGATATATATACATATATATATAAGATGAAGAAAGGCTGAAAGAACGGGATATATGCTTCGTAATTCATTGTTGCAAAAGGGAAATAGGGCACTAGAAAGTTAGGGTTCCAGCTCACAAGACAAGACATGTATCAGTTGTAAAGATACATGTCTTGTGGTTAAAGTTTTGATTATACTAATTGTCCATAGACCATCATCAACATAGATGATAGTCGATGATCATTAATAAAGTGGTTGAATTCTTACATCAATAGAGAAATTAATTAAAGATAACAATAGCTAATCAGTTGAATAGTAATGACCGAGAGTTTGGAATAACGATAGTTGAACTTGAGAAGCTTTCCTCCATTGGGAGTGTTTTCGATGAAAATCCTGAAATTGGTTTTTAAAGAAAAGAAGAGATTGCATGTTTGCAATATTTGGGCAAATAATCATAATGTACGTTTATTCATTTTGATCTGACTTCACCGATAACAATGCCACAACAGTCAATCTGCACTTGTTTGGAAAATCTCCAAGCTAATCAACTTCAACCTTCACCCTAGTGTACCTAAGTCGAGTTTGATTTTGTAGATATGTCCACTGTCAAAGGTTTCCCAAGAGCTGATGCAAGAGAAAATACTGACTCTTTAGCGGATAAATCAAGAGGTAGGCCTGAAACAAAATATATGCAACTGCAATTGACTTTCTTCATCTGGATCAAACCAACAATCCTGCTTTAACATTGGTAAAAATATCTCTTTAAAACTTGATATAGAACCCGGCTTGGCTGGCAGATTAACTTAGTCCTCTAAAAGTGTTAGCCGATTAACACAAAATGATTTCTTAAGAACCAATCAACCTTGATCTCATATTGCGTTGGAGTGATCTTTCTTAAATCTTTGAGTTCCGGCCATCTATTTGAAATTTACCAATAACAGCATATTGTAAATTTTCATTGATGATAAGTCAATCAAACTCTGTCTATATCCCATGTCATAGTAGGTATGCTGTGGTGATACGCAACAGGTTTGAGTGGAATAGATTGCATGGGGATGTAGCAGTGAAGGGTTAATTAAGGAGTGAAGCATCAGAAGTAAGGTTAGGAGGCTGTCCAGCAGTCACAACCGTCATGACTACTAATCGCCTCAATATCCCCCAACGAAGTTTGAAATGGAAAACATGTTTTCAAAGCACCAGAGTTTTAATCACTTGATTCTTTAACTTGTACTATTTTTCCTTTTCTTGTCGTTGTCTCTCTTTCTTTTTTTATTTTGGGGTGGGGGAGATGAAATACTCTCTCTACTGTTACAAGAAGAAATGACAAAAACACATCTTCAAATATCAAAAGTTCCTTTTGACTATAATTCTATCCTAATGTTCCAGATATGAATGATAAACTAGCTAAAACACAATAAATTTTAAAAGTGTAACTTCTGTTTGACTATCATCTGAATGTCTAAGTAAGATTCAGTAAAAAGTTGATGACCGACCCGCACCACTACTTCTGTTCCACCAAATTGTAGAAGAATAAATTAAGTGTGTAAAATGAAGCTGAGATATTTACCATGAAGTAGATGATAGAAAAGGTAGCTATCGTCCGATATCTTCCCCAGTATGCATCTGCCATCACAGCCCCAATAAGGGGCGTTAGGTAACAAGTGCCTAACCAAGTTGTGACATTTCTAGCTGCTGGGACATTTCCCTCATGTAACTTCTTGGTAAGATAGGTAACAAGATTACCAGCAATACCAAAGAATGCCAAACGTTCACAACATTCATTACCTGAGACCAAGATCCACAACCAAATCAATTATACCAAAACAGGTAAAAAGAGAAGAAAAGAACAGGGAAATTTGAGTGTGACATACCAAGAATAAAGGGGCAAGCTCTCCAATTCCCTGTCTCACTCCTTAAAGCTGGATTACCGTTGATATCAACAGAACCATCTCTAGTGTAGAGTCCACTATTCTCATTCTACAAATACAAAAATTTTATGAATGCCAACATCTCACCAGTATTATTTACGTCTTTGAAATTTCATAAATCTGAAAGACTTAGCCCCAAATTACTGAGAAAGATAAAATAGCCTTACTTGTGGTCGAGTAGAGAAAAGGATCAAAATAGTCCTTTATCTTTGAGTTAAGAATCAAAGTAGTCCTTGTCTTTTAGGATGGAGCATTTTTAGTCCTTCATATTTCAAGAATTGATACACCTTTAGTCTTCATCCAAACACCTATTTATTTTTTAAACCGGGATTTTCTTTGCATGTTAGAAAATTTTCCTTCAAAACTTTCTCTGTTTCACTATGGCTGGATAATTAATTTTAAATCGATCGATATTGCCAGAGATTTGTTGGTGTTACAGAGTAATTGATATTGTTAGCACGTTAAAGAATGAGAATATTGCAGGTGTAATGCATGAACATATGATAACAAAATTTGATTAATATAAGCAGTGATCAATCCAGAATTGGTTAGCCAACAGTGATGGAAGTTGAGAGTTTTGGAGGAAAATTTTCTCATGTGCAAAGAAAACCCCGGTTAAAAAAATAGACAGGTGTTTGGAAAAAGACTAAAGGTGTACCAATTCTTGAAATATGAAGGATTAAAAGTGCTCTATGTTAAAAGATAAGGACTACTTTGAATCTTAACTCAAAGATAAAGGATTATTTTGATCCTTTTCTCTGGTCGAGTACGTCTTTGAAACATTACTTTAATGATAAATATAATTGAGTGATTTTATTCATATGAAACAAAGTTTTGAATAACCTTTTAACTCGTATTTTGAAGTAAAGAAGGAGAAATTAGAACCTGATGAAAGTCACCATCTTGTAGAAGAGGTATTTCTTCTGTTTGAGTACCCATATGCACAGCTTCAAGTTGATGGATCACAGCACACTTCACTTTATCTGTTGAAATTTTTCTTTGAATCTACAAAGGGAAATGGCACATGAAGAGCAAAAATGGGTCAACCCACAGAGAAATTGAATACTAAAATGATGATACTCTTCCCTCCCATTTTTATATTTTGGTTTGGGCTGGACACGCATATAGAATCATACTATAAATGGTAAATATTTTTTATTTATAGTATATTTATGTAAGTTTCCCAAATCATAACACAATAGTATTAAATTTTATACTTATATAAATAAGTTAACCTCCTAATTATATATATGTGATTAATCATCTTCAAATCAGTTACCAAAGGATTCCTAGAGATATTAGTTCTTCCATGTATAATATATTATTAATTTTATAAATAAATAACTTATTTTCTAACTAGCTATAATATATAAATAAATTGTTTCTTTATTAGCTACCAAACGATTCCATATTCCATAACTTAATTTAATATTTCTTGTTTTTTATAATATAAAATAATTTATAATTATACAATTACTTTAAATTATAAAACTTTTATTAAAATATATTTTTCCTTTGAGCTTATTTTAGTGGTTGAGCACTTGATAATTCTGATGATTGAGTGGACAGTATAAAAAATTACTCCAAAGCAAAAAAAAAAGAAAAAGAAAAAACACGAGGAATTATTTAAATGAAATAATTAGGTAAGAGTGTAGTGGACAATTATTGGAAGAAGTATGCCCTCTAAACTAATTTATTACAATTTACAATGCCCTCTTCCACTTCTCTTTATTTATATTTATCACAAAGCACGTCATTTGGAAGAAAGCCATGACATAAGAAATTCGGATAATTGAGAAAAATAATACCTATGAGTGTGTGACTAGACCCAAAAAAGAAGAAGTTGTAAGTCTAAAATGGATTTATAAAACCAAACTCAATCAAGAAGGAGATATTCAAAAGCACAAGAGAAAAGCGACATTCAATTACAATTATTGTCAGACAGGAGAACAACTTGCTGACATCTTCACCAAAACACTTCCTAGAGAAAAAAATTGCTATCTTCGAGAATGCGTTGGAGTTGTCAAGCAAATGCATTAAGGGGAGTGTTGGGATTAATGCATTCACACCTTGATGTTTAGTCTTTCAGTATTGCTAATTACGCTTCGTAGCTATAGTTTCAGTTGCTATGGAGGCTCTGATTTGTATAATTCGCGAATTAAGTTAAATTTGTATACAAAATGTTTTTTAAACAAAATAACTAAACAAGCTTGTATAAAAAATAACTAAATAGTTTGAATTGTATATTTTTTCGTATCAAATCTTATATATAATAAAGGAGAAACATAGACAAGGTGATGTGACACCTCTCTATGGCCTCCATTTGCATTTATATTTTTTCTCCTTTTTGTTCTTATTTAAATTAATTATTGTATTGTAAAAGTAAATTACTTAATTTTTCACAAATAAATATTTTATTAATGGAAGAACATTTACAACAAAAACTTTTCACATATTTTTTTTTGGGAAAAGGGTCTGAAAAATACTCCAACTTTGGTCGAAATTGTTGTTACGATACCAAACTTTGGAAAGGACCTTTTACCCCCCTGTAATATTTAATAGTGTATTTTAAAGGTATATATGTGTCTACGTGGACATCATAAATATTTCATCATTTTCAATAGTGATGTGTCCACGTGGGCACATATATACCTTTAAAATACACTATTAAATAGTGCAGGGGGTAAAAGGTCCTCCATAAAGTTTGGTATCGTAACAACAATTTCGGCCAAAGTTGGAGTATTTTTCAAATTGTTTTCCCTTCTTTTTTTATTTGTTTTCCTCACTTCTAACCATAAAATGATAATATTATTTAATATTTTAAGTATTTTTCTCTTTAATATTTAATTTATTCACAAGGAGTTATTATCCTTGACTTACATCTCTTTAATTTTTACTTTAATAATATTCATAACTCCATAATTTTTATGTCCATAACCTCCTAACTTAAATTTGTAAGCTCACAATGTCTTATGGTATTCCTTTATTTTGCCTATAAAATCATATTTAGTTTCATGAAGATTCACATTCAAGATTATCCTTTGTCTTCTTCATCATATTGGTTTGTGAATGTACTAACAAGTAACAAAAAAGAAGTACATGAAGGTAAGAAATATTTCATTTCATCCTCGTCTTTATTTTTTTCATTTCCTCTATTTTGCCTATATAAATTCATATTTAGTTTCATGAATATTCACATTCGAGATTATCATTTCTCTTCTTCATCATATTTTTGTGTGAATTAACTAACATGTAACAAACAAATAAATACACGAAGGTAAGATGTATTTCATTCTCAAGTCTTTCTTTTTATTTTCATTTACTTGGGCATGCTTTCTTAATTTTTATTTTTGTATGTATTATCATTCACTAAACAAGTATGATAAGAAAAAATTACCTTTTTAATAATGATTAATGTGTTGACAGTATGCAATTGTTCTTTTTAATAGTCAGTTTTCGAGATATAATGTATTTTGATTATAATATTTGTTAGATTTCAAGAGATGATTTTTTTTTAGTATTGTTAGTACTATTGAAAAATTAATATACGGATATATTGCATATAGTTTAAATTTCTTCTTTCTTTTGATATAATTATTTTTTAATTGGTATATGATATTTTATTTATTTATAATTTTTTTTATTTAATTGATAGGACATGATGAAGAGTTTGACAAATGGAGCAAAATATGATGGCGGATCTACTTGCAAAGGAAGATGATAGAAGGGGAAAAAAGAAGCATAATTAGAGACTAGTTTTGCTAGATTTTTTTCTTCTTTGACTTGTATTAGCTACTTAGCTTCTTTTGCTAATTTTTTTTTAATTCCGTAAGGACCTAAAATGCCCCTCCAGTATTTGAATTGGTACAAAATTACCCTCCATCCATCTATCGGTCCTAAAATACCCTTGACGTCCATCTTTCGGCCCAAAATACCCTTATGTCTCACGAATCATACTCATTATGTGGATAAAGGGTAATATTGTACCAAATCTCATAGTTTAAGGGCATTTTAGGCCCTGTCCGTTAAAATAATTTGATATTACTTAATATATAAGCTCACATGATTGACTTGATTTTGAATTTCATAGTAAATTTAAAATTATGAAAAGGTTAGGCATCTACTCTCTACACTCCTCCCTCCCCGACCCTTCACTTCCTATCTCTTCCAAAAAAAAAAACTATTTGGATCTTGTCCACCATTTTAAAAAAAAAAATTATGACAAACAAGAGAGAGAAAAAGGAGGAAAATAACGATGCATTCATATAGAAATAATTAGTTAAATAAAAGATGACTTAATTAAGCAAATATGTACAAATATTACATTTTTCTTTTGTGTGTATCCAAATTTTTTTTAAAAAGAATAAAAATAGGCATTTCTCTTATCCCCATTCTCATCCCATCATGACAATAATACTAATTAAAAGAATATAAATATGTGAGTTCATTTCAAGTTTGAGTCCCGGATATCCTAATTAAGAATAAGAGATTAAAAAAAAGGAATAAAAGAGAAAATGAACAAGACATTTGGATAATTGAGAGAAAATTTTATATTAATGAAAATAATAATTTTTTTAGATGGACAATCTCGGGGTAAGTATGAATTTTAGTTGGATCCTCATTTATGAATTAGGTTACGTTATAATAAATTGGGGTTGATTTAAAATAGGCCAATAGAAAGATATTATGAAATTAATTATTTTTTCAATATTATTTTCAAGTGTATCGGGTCAAAATATGAATCATAAGTGATTTTATAGAAAAATAGAATTTTTAAAAATATCATTTTTATTATTTATTTGAGAAGGGTGTAAATTTGGACCAATCACATTAAGCAATATAATAAATAAATATTTAATATTTTACTTTAAGGGAGCTATTAAAAATAAGGGCAAATATGAGTCAAAGGAGTAACATCGAGGGTA
The DNA here is from genome assembly GCA_029582685.1 of Solanum piurae. Taxonomy (NCBI): domain Eukaryota; kingdom Viridiplantae; phylum Streptophyta; class Magnoliopsida; order Solanales; family Solanaceae; genus Solanum; species Solanum piurae. The sequence continues at coordinate 23,424 of JAJOOO010000580.1, read as the reverse complement.
TTTTTTAGCCGAAAGGTGGACGTCAGGGGTATTTTAGGGCCGATAGGTGGATTGAGGGTAATTTTGTACCAATTCAAATACTTGAGGGGTATTTTAGGCCTTTTTCCGTATTTTCTTTATCTTGTATTTAAATTAATTCAATACACAATTTAAAAAAAAAAAAAATTCCTTGTATCTAAACTTTTTTTTCTTTATTTTTTTTGGCCAAAGTCATCTGCAGCCCCTTAAAGTTGTCCGCATATTTCACTTAGACACCTCAACCAGTGGCGGATGTAGAGTGTGTCGAGGGGGGTCATCCACCCCTCTCGGAAAAAAAATTACACTATATATATAAGATCAATTTTTTGGTGTATGTGTATATATTTAAAATTGAACCCCCTGAGCATATGTCAAAGTAGGGGTGGGCATTCGGTATTTTGGTTCGGTTTCGGTTTTTTTGATTTTCGGTTCTTGTACAAAGTGTACCGTACACCGAACCGAAGTTCTGTTCGGTTTTTATTATTTCGGTTCGGTTTTTGTTAGTTCGGTTTTTTGTTATGGATTTTTTAAAATTCTGTAATTTTTTTGTTTGTTTATTTTATCTATCCCTGATGGTGATTGCCGGAAGTGGAAAGAGGTCGGTTGTCGGCATCTGGTTGTGTGGAAACTGGAAAGGTCGGCTGATGGCAGGTCGACTAGCGGCTGCTGCGTGCTACTGCCTGCTGATCGACGCCGGTCGCTGCTGTGCTGCGGCTGCCTGCTGGTCGACTGGCGGCTGCTGCGTGCTGTTGCTGGTCGACGCCGGTCGCCGGAACTCAGAAGTGGGAACGGTCGCTGCTGCTGTAGACGTGGGAACTGGGAATTTTGACCTTTGGGAAGTGGGAACGATGGAAGTGACGGACTGGTCAGTGACAAAGTAAGAGAAGTTTGAAAACTGAAAAGATTAACTTTTTGACCTATTATGTTTTTAATTTTAAATTATAATATTTATTATTTAATATTAACAATTAATATAATATTAATATATATTAATAATATAATATATTTCGGTAAACCGAAATACCGAATAACACAAAAATTACATATCGAAAACCGAACCGAAATACCAAAAAATACAAAAACATATACCGAATACCGAACCGAAAACCAAAATACCGAAACCGAAATACCGAAATAATTCGGTTCGGTTCGGTTTTTTGGTGTTTATGCCCAACCCTATGTCAAAGGAGTAGCTCAATGGTTTATGGGGTTCAAGATTTCTCCTATGTGAGCTTTGGGTCACGGGTTCGATTCCAGGCAACAACATTTTTTTTATTTGAACCCCCTTGATAGAATTTCTGGCGGTGCCTCCGCCACTGACCTCAACTATAACTATTACCTATTAAACACTTGAATTGTTGAAAAAGTATACCTATTAAACACAAAATGTTGATGTGGCAAAAAAAGTGTACTACACGTTCGCTGAGCGCGTGAAAAAACTTAAATAATATTTTATTTTTATTTTTTTCCAAAAAAAACTTAGTACTTTTTCTTCTTTGAGTGCCACTTGACATTTAAATAATTTAATTAAAAAAATATATATTTAAAAGTAATAAATATTCTTAAAACAAAAGAAAAAGTCCCCACCCCACCCCTGTACGTCGTCTTCTTCACGGAGAAGACCACTGCCTCCATTCCCCCCCCCCTCCCCCCCTTTTTTTTCTATTCTATTTCTTTTCAATATTTATTAAAAAATAAAAATTGAATCAGCTAATTAAATTTGAAAGAAAAAAAGAAGAAAGAACAGACTGAAAAAAGTTAGCCCATCCACGTCGATCTCGGTCACCTTCGAACAAATATTATCATTCAAATTAAAAATATAAATCCACTAAAATTATCAAACATAATATCAGATTGATTCAATAAAATTAATTTAGATCCTCTCGATTTCTCTTTGTTATCGATCTCAAGACAATTGATAGACTCTCTTTCTTCATCACTCTTGTATCCGTCTCTTTGAATATATCTCTCTCACGTATAAGGAATAAAAAATAATTATGTAAGCAATTGACAAAGAAATTGAATTTTGTCCTTTGACAAAAAAAATCTTGCTAGGAAGAAGATGAAGAAGAAAGGGGGTTGAGTTAGGGTTGGGCTCTCATTTATTTTTATTTTTACAAAAAAAAATTGATGGAAAATTTATTTGAAATAATTTTCATTCTTTTTAACATAATTTTTTTTTTCTATACTTGTTGGGCCCAAACGCCACATGTTACCTTTTAATTAGTCATTTTGCCACATCACAGTAAGTGTATTACACACTTTATAATTTTTTACTTATTGTCGAAAAATGTCTAATAGAAACAAGTTTTGAGTAAATAAAAGTGTCCAATAGGTACTAACCCTAGTTGAGGTGTCTGAGTGAATTATGCGGACAACTTTAAGAGGCTACAGATGACTTAAGCTTTCTTTTTACCTTCGTACATTGTTTTTTCTTTCTATTGATTTTATTTATTCTTTTTATTTTATTTTCCTTTCCTTTTGATTTGATTTCAAATTTAATTTCAAATGCCTTATATTTAAAATAAGTTAATTCCGAACAAATATAAAAATAATTGAAGAAAATCAAATTAAACATAAAAAAATTAAAACGTTAAAACCTAAATGACACTTTTTTATTTATTTATTTATTTTTTAGAAAATACACATATATTTTTAATATAATATAAAGAGAAAAGATAAGAAATTAATGAAAGAGAAAAAAATAAAAATTTAAGAGAGGAAGAAATTAAAATAATTATTTTACAAACTTATATATATAAGTTTTAATGTCAATAATTATGTGTACTAACTAATTCTAAATAGACCAATTAAAAAAGGACACGTGTCTAATTTTTTCGATCTTCACTTGCGTATGCACATTCTCTTTGCCACGTCAGCTTTTGGAGGTGTGATAGATCCTGGTTAAGTTTAAGCGTATTGTAGAGATTTTGGTCATAGTTTAGCGATACTCATGCATTATTTCTAAAAGAAAATCGACATTAAGAAAATAATTTGTTGAAAAAGGAAAGGATTAAAATATTTATTGAAATAAGATATTTTTAACCCATTAAATAATAATAATAATTTAATTTTTTAAATCAAATTATTGACCATATAAATATTTTTGAACCAAATTATTTGAGAATATTTTTATTTATGTTACCTGGAAACACAGAAAGTGTCCCATACATTGGAATGGACAGAGGGAATGTGTAAATAAAACTTTAAAACTCGAGCAGAGATCTAACTTGATAATGTGATTTGAAATGAGATCAAAATATGATTTGTATATGCATCTTCAAACTGACACAAAATATAAAAATGAGAGGGAACAAAATCTTTTTAGTCTATTCAACTTCTCTCTCGGTTGACCCATTTTTGCTCTTCTGCCATTTCCCTTTGTAGATTCAACAAAAATCTCAATTTTTAGTAACAGATAGAGTAAATTGTGAGATCCAATGGGTACTCAAACAGAAGAAATATCTCTTCTACAAGATGGTGACATTCATCAGGTTCTAATTTCTCTTTCCTTACTTCATAATTCAATTTTTAATCACTCTGTAAGTGGGCATCACTTTATTTGAAATTTTCGAAGTTGGAGTTAGAGTTGTATTTCATCATACTTACTATAGTTTTTTTTTTTTTTTTTTTAAATTTCTATTAATGTATATGAAGAAAGTAAGATGAACCTTCTCATTTAAGATTAGTTAGTTAAAACTATATGAATTTGCTAAATCTGAGATTGCTATGAATATTCCTTCATTTTATTTTTATAAATACAGTAATGCAATTTCTTATATAGTTCATTTCAGTTACTCTCACATATACATATAGCAAATTATTTGCACTACAACTATACTTGAAAGTTATTCATATACAATAATAAAAGTAGATGCAAATGTGATTACTTGCAAGTTATTTTATGATTAAAAAAACAAGTGGCATTCTTAAAAAACTTCCTATTTGTAGAATGAAGATAGTGGACTGTACACTAGAGATGGTTCGGTTGATATCAAGGGTAATCCTGTTTTAAAAAGTGAGACGGGGAACTGGAGAGCTTGCCCCTTTATTCTTGGTATGCCATACTCAAATTGCCCTTTTATTTTCTTCTCTTTTTACCTGTTTTGGTATAGTTGATTTGGTTGTGGATCTTGGTCTCAGGTAATGAATGTTGTGAACGTTTGGCGTTCTATGGTATTTCTGTTAATCTTGTTACCTATCTTACCAAGAAGTTACATGAGGGAAATGTCTCAGCTGCTAGAAATGTCACAACTTGGCAAGGCACGTGTTACCTAATGCCCCTTATTGGGGCTGTACTGGCAGATGCATACTGGGGAAGATATCGGACGATTGCTACCTTCTCTATTATCTACTTCGTGGTAAATATCTCAGCTTCATTTTACACAAAATACTAAATTTATTATTTGTGAGATGATTATAAAATTTCTTTCTGTGACTTGAATATTCATATTTTGTCATTTTTCCTTTCCTCTTGAGGTTGTGTACTTCAGCCTCCTAACCGTACTTCTGATGCTTCACTCCTTAAACCCTTCACTGCTACAGCCCCGTGCAACCTATTCCACTCAAACTTGTTGTGTATCAGCACAACAAACCTACTGTGATGTGGGATTCAGACAGAGTTTTGATCGACTTCATCAAGGAAAAATTACAATAAGATGTTATTGGTAAATTTCATATAGATGGCCGGAACTCAAAGACTTGAGAAAGATCATTCCAATTCAATATGATCAAGGTTGATTGCACTATAGGGTTCTTAAGAAACCATTTTGTGTTAATCGGACTTTTAGAGGAGTAAGTTAATGTGCTAGCCAAACCGGCGTTCTATCTCAAGTTAAAATATATTTTACCAATGTTAAAGTGGGATTCTTGATTTGATCCAGATGAAGAACGCCAATTGCAGTTGCATATATTTCGTTTCAGGCCTACCTCTTGATTTATCTGCTAAAGAGTCAGTATTTTCTCTTGCATCAGCTATTGGAAAACCTTTGACAGTGGACATGGCGGCTACAAATAATCAAACTCGACTTAGCTGTGCTAGGGTGAAGGTTGAGGTTGATTAGCTTGGAGATTTTCCAAAAAAGTGCAGATTGACTGTCGTGACATTGTTATCGGTGAAGTCAGATCAAAATGAATAAAAGTACATTATGATTATTTGCCCAAATATTGAAAACACCACTGCCTTTAAGGTCATAACGGCGAGGATTTGTCGCATGTTACACCCAATAATTGAATGTGGATTAGAATGTGAAGACCAAACTGGTAGGTTAGATGATGTACCTTTTATTGATACAACCAATTAAAGTGTTGAAGAGTGGTAAAGTTGTGGGCAATCCTTAAAGGAAGCAGGTTTAGGATAAGGCTGGGAGTAATAAGAAGGTTGATGGTGCAACTGATCAACGGATTGTTGCTCATAAATCTGTTGGTTCAAAAGGTAAGGAGTTGTCTGTTTTTCCAACAAATAATTCTCTTGCTCCAATAGCTGATATAGAGGAGAAAGAAAACTAAAGTGATGCTAATAATAATGTGGTGACTGTACCAAATGACTCCCTTAAGGAAGGAAGCTAATACTTCTAATTTAACTACAACGCCATTTACTATTTTGGAAAGGGAAGATATTCCATATCAATCTAGGATGGAGGATATTGGGGAGGAGGCATTGGTTGATTTCTTATAACAACAACAATAATGTACCCAGTCTACTAATAACAAGAAACATGATTAGGAGACTTTATTTTTCCTTTTCCTAGTGTAATTATAGAAATAAAACATTTCCTTTTATTGTAATTGATTGCCTTTCCTTAATTAGTTAGGATTCACTTGTATAAATACCCTTCTCATGGAGTATAAGGACATACTGAAATACAAAGAAGGCTTTTCTTCTTTCTCAATTCTACAGGAAGAGAGCTAAGTCTACTAAAGTGGTTATTAAATTGGATATTGGTAAAGGTCACAATAAAGTATCTTGGCTTTTTCCTTCAAAGGTCCTGCATAAAATAGAATTTCGAGAGAGTTTTACTGACATGGTCAGGAGAATATTTTCCAACAACTGGTTTTCGATTTTTCTGAATGGACAATCTTATGGATTCTCTTAATCGTCAATAGGTGTGAAGCAAGGCGATTCCCTCTCTCGAGCTCTTTTTATTCTTTCTGCCGAAGTATTTTCTTGGAGTTTGAATGCATTATATGATAACTTAGTGTTCCTGTGATTTTGCTATGCCAAAACGGAGTCCAAAAATCAATCATTTAGCATATGCGGTTGATACCGTAATTTTATCTTCAATAGATTCTCTTTATTGAATTATAGAGGTATTATTTGAGTATGAAGGTGTCTCGGGCCATAAGTGAAGAGAAGAGTGCAGTTTATATCCATGATAAGGCATCAGAGGAATTGGTGCAAAGAGTATAGGACGAAGAGTTCTCATCTTTAATGGTATCAACAAGAAGAGTTCTCCTTTTACTCATCTTGACTATACCAAATTTTATAGTAGAAGGAAAATTTTAAAATACAATGATATTACTATAGAAGTGACGGACAAGCTTCAATCTTGGAGAGGAAATCTGTTATTCTATGGAGGACGAGCCACATTGATCTCCCATGTTTCACAAGGTATTCGGATACACCTACAATCGGTAGTTGATTCTCCAAAGTGTGTAATAAATCAATTACATAAATTATTTGCTCAATTCTTTTGGAGTCACTCGACTAGTAGTAGTGGAAGGCAATGGACATCTTTTGGGGCACTTTATGTTTGCCAACTGTGAAGGAGTTTTGGGTTATATCCTTACATGATGCTAAATTATGGTAGAATTTTAGAGCAAAACCTTCTTTGTGGATCTCTTTTATGAGTGATAAAATATTGTAAAAAGCTTCACTCGATTATTGTTCCATGGAAGAAGGTTTCTCATGTATGGCGTAAAATGTTAAAAGGTTAGAGAGTTGACTGAGCATTAAATTTGGTAAAAAATTAACACGGGATCCTCTAACTTTTGGTTTGATAATTGGACGAGATTGAGTGTACTTTAATTTATAGCATCAGATGATTTTCCTATTGATGAACATGTCATGACTGTACTGGAGGTCCTGGACGATAGGGATGGGCATAAATACCGCAAAACCGAAAAACCGAACCGAATCGAACTAATTCGGTTCTTCGGTTTCGGTTTTTCGGTTCGGTGTCGGTGTTATTTTTTTGGAAGTTCGGTTCTTCAGTTCGGTGTTCGGTGTAAGGGTCTCAAAACTTCGGTGCACCGAAGAACCAAACATTAAAAGTATTTTTTTATATATATATATATGAGCATTCTCTTAACTAAAAATTAAAAATTCAACTAACAATTAAATCATTCATGAACAAATCAATGTAACAACAAATGTACAATTCAATAGTTAACTTCAATTATTAATTTCCAAGAGAAACTCAAACATATTTCTACCAATGTACATTATGTAAAGGAACCGTCTTCGTACTTGTTTTTCTCGAGAAATAGTTGGAGGCACAATGTTCTTGTTAAAGACAAATATAGTCTTTTAGTTAGCACAATAAGTGTTCCACGGTGATACGCATCATTCCTTAACATAGTTTTAAATTTCTAAGTATCTTATACTTTATCCTTATTTTATTTTTCATTCACACCGAAAAACCGATTTAAAAATACCGAATTAAACCGAACCGAAGTAGAAAAAACCAAACCGAACTAAATTAGTTTGGTTTAATATACGGTGCACACTTTTCTAAAATTGATAACCGAAGAACCGAACCAAAGTTTGATAAAACCGAACTGAAGAACTGAACGCCCACCCCTACTGGACGATGTTTCATGTAATGCTGCAACACATTCCCATTGTTTATCAGAGGATATTGCTTCCCATATTATTCATGAAATTCAGCCCCCTAAGTTTGTTGATACTCATATTTGGAAATTTTTGCATTTGACGACGATGGTGAGGTATGTTTCAACTTTCAACTCATTTGAAGAGGTTTTACCCAAAGATAGTAGGATTCTTAATTTGGACAAGTTCCAACGCTCCTTCCTCCACGTAAGAACCATCAGGAAGTGATGAGTGAATGCCAAGGTGCTGACTCTTTGTTGAAGTTGTGGGCCAATTTAAGTGAATTCACGTACCTGCAAAACATCAGATGCAACAGGGATGAAATTATGAGGACAATGGAAATGCACAATTTCTTGGTTCAGGGATGTGCAAGACTACTGCGTATCAGTTTTTTATTATTTTACATAAGCATTTCTACTGTTTTTTCATGGTGTATTTGAATCTTAGTAATCAGTTTAAATCCTAAAATGCTTTTGCTCTACTTAATTTTTGCAAGTTCTAACTTTAGATATGCTGTAAAAGGTAGAAGTGACCCTGCCTATTCTATTGGTTTGGAATAAATTAGTCACTCCGGCACACGGCCTAGTGAGATATTAACATTAAATAGAAGTGATACATATTTAACCTTTTTCATTTCTTTTATAATTGGTGGGTGCAACTGTGGTACCAAACGTTTGACCTTGGTTCTAGGTGCATGTATTGTTGTTGCAACCTATGTTGTGCCGACTCTCCAAACAGTTGCCGCACCAGTGTCGGATCCTCCAAAAATGCACTACTTTGGAGGACCCGACACGTACTCATCGACTTTTTCGGCGAGACCGAGTAACATCGGTTGCAACTTTGAGGAAGGTAGAGCCACTTTCCTGGCAAACTGTTTAAGTGCCAATTTCCTTTTATGAAAGATCCAAAGAGATCTACTTGACCTTCTAATGTGAACCGGAACCTTAACTTTGTAGTGCCCTATCTCCCCTTGTAACTGGGATTTTACCTTTGCTCTAGCCTCTAATGCAACAGTGAATTGCAAAGAATATTCTGTTCTTGCAGCCTTTCTTTCTCTCATATCTTCTGGCTGGACTTATACTTCTTATTTGATGCTTTTTGTGTTGTTGATTGGTTATATAGGGAATGTGCACATTGACACTATCAGCTTCAGTTCCTGATTTTAAGCCCCCTGAATGTGTGGGTTCTGTGTGCCCTTCAGCAACTCCTGCCCAATATGCCATATTCTTTTCTGGCCTCTATCTGATTGCTCTTGGAACTGGTGGGATTAAGCCATGTGTTTCTGCCTTTGGTGCTGATCAATTTGATGACACAGATCCAAAAGAGAGGGTTAAAAAGGGATCCTTCTTCAATTGGTTCTATTTTTCTATCAACATTGGAGGTTTGATATCAAGCACTTTGATTGTGTGGATTCAAGAAAATGCTGGATGGGGCCTTGGGTTTGGCATCCCTGCAGTTTTCATGAGCATTGCCATTGCAAGTTTCTTTTTCGGTACGCCACTCTACAGATTTCAAAAGCCTGGGGGAAGTCCTCTCACAAGAATGTGCCAGGTTCTGGTTGCAGCATTCCACAAATGGAACTTGTCTGTCCCCGATGATAATACACTACTTTATGAAACCCCAGACGAAAGCTCTGCAATTGAAGGAAGCCGAAAGCTACTGCACACTGATGAACTGAGGTGATAATATTTTCTTCTTTGCCAAGGAGAACATTTTTATTTTACACTCTCTTCTCCTCTATGGTTTCATATTGCTCGTATGAAAGTCATGACTTTTATAAAGACAACAAAGATGCCAAAAATTCTTACTTTGATGTCAAAATCACAATATCTTTTTTTCATATTATTTCATACTTAGAATTGCACTTTAAGGCATAGCTTTCATGAAACATGGGAACTTGAGGCTCACTTGGCCCTTCGAACATACATTCACATTCTAAAATGTTTCCGTACATCTTTAGAATCATGCTTTTGGACAAGGGATTCAAGGAAGGTGCATCTTGGATGTAGTCTTAGCTTTTCAACAATTGACAGTCCAAATGCTCAACAATATCTACTTGAATATAGTTCAGATCTATCATTTCATATCCTAATCAACTCAACATAAGTCATCTAGGCTTTAGACTTAGTCTTCAAGTCATCCAATGGTGTCTTGATTCACCAATTAATCCCCTTGATTAAATAGACTATTGTATCGGTTTGGATGACTACAATAACCAATTAATATTCACCTTCTTTCCCAACCAACATGACAACCTTCATTTATACCCATTCCTATGGTTCATCGATACTTTCAATTCAACCATAGGTGCTACTCAAAATTACCTTCTACATACTTATTTAAGCATCATAAACGAAGTGTGGTAGTGAAATTACCCTTTTGAAGACAAACCACCCCAGAAATCCAATTTGTGGTGATTCTTAAAAATTTGATGAATTCTAACGAATCCAATGTGATTTTGATGTTAGTGATGGCATTTAATCACCGAAATCTATCCAAAAACATCATAAAATGCTCTAGTATGTTAAATGCTTTGGTAGGTCTCCTTTTCAGTGCTCCAAAAACTCTTCTCCAATCCTCTATCCCCCCTCCCATCAGATAGATGTGTGGTACGCTCGTGACAATGGGAACTGAATGCACTAGTTAATGTTTGTAAAGATATGACATCTAGGCCTAACTCAATCCCAAATGCTAGCTCATGAGGGGAAGATTGCCCAAATCCATATAAGTAGATCACCTGTCCATTACCCAACCAAGTAGGCCTTCTACTCACTCTAACACCCCTTTCACGCCCAAGTCCAAGTCCAACTGGAGCATGGATTGGGAGCCCAAACGGGGATGAACTTGGCTCTGATACTGTGAGAAATATATGGAAAAAAATATATTATTGAACTATGTCTCTACATAATTACACTGAGACCCTATTTATCGACACTATAATACAATTCTTTTTCAAGTAGGATTATATATACTTATCCTTTTCCAAGTAGGATTTTATACTATTCCTATTCCTATTCTAAGTAGGATTGTATATACTATTCTTGGTCCTATTCCTGTTCTAACATTCCTCAAGCTGGTGCATACAAGTTGTAATTAATACGAGGAACAGTGAAGGACTTGGTTAAGATATTTACAAGATGATCATTTGACTTCACAATGTTGTAACAATATCTTCTGAGAGTATCTTTTCTCTGACAAAGTGATAATCAATCTCAATGTGCTTATCCCTCTCATAGAAAAACTGGATTTGATGTAGAATGTCGATAAAATATAGAGTGATCAACTCTACTATAAGGCATGCCAAACTCGTGAATTGTTGTGGTGAACTTCCCAAACCAAGCTCGAGAAGATCGTTTCAAACCATAGAGTAACCTATGCAATCGACAAACAGGGCCACTAAACTCCCCTGAGTAACCAAAGTAGGTGGTTTTTCCATATAGACTTCTTCACAGTGCACCAATCACTGAAAAGTGCTTAAAATCTGGTATAAAATATATGGCTCGTCTTAGAATCAAGAAATGAGTCGATATTGAACGCAAAAGTCACCTAAACTCTGGTCAAACAGGCTCACGCACCGGCGTGTGGTATTGACGTGGTCACTGGAACCCTAGATCTAGCCGCGTGTGAAGGATCCGGGATTGGCGACCTTGGTTGGGTTTTAGTCGCCAGAGGTTGTTGGACCTTGATGTAGTGTTCGATTTTGCACAACATTGACGAAAATTGGAACTATGTAAGTCACATTTGAGGAGTTACTAGAAAGATACAAGGAACTACGCAAATCAGATATGAGTAAGTAGTCCGAAAAGATGCACGATGCTACACATATCAGATATGAGAAAGTAGTCACTCAAAAGATGCACGGTGCTACACAAATCTAATATGAAAAAGTAGTCAACGAAAATATGCACTACACAAATTAAGTATGAAAAAGTAGTCACTAGAAAGACGCGTGGTGCTACACAAATTGAATATGAGAAAGTAGTCCCGGAAAGATGGCACGGTGCTACACAAATTAGATATATGAGAAAGTAGTCACCGGAAAGATGTATGGTGCTGCACAAATTGGATATGAGAAAGTAGTCACCGGAAAGATGTCATGGTGTTACTTTCTTTGTCCCAGTTGCTTCTCAAATCAGTCATTCTCAGCATGACTATTTTTCATCCATATAGTATTGCCCCAACTTCTGCTAACATAATCGTTGACTAGACAGGTGGCTATATGAGTTATAGCGCCCGTCGGTTGCGGAACTTTTTTTGGACGCTTTAGGTCTCCCTGCGATTATCTCGTGATGGCTCATAGTGAACTTAGCGGTCTTTTGATTGCTGGTTAAGAAGGAATTATTCATGTATTAAAACTAGCACAATTAATCCATTCATACCAATGACTATAGATATGAAGCATGAACTTCTTGAGAAACCAGATAAAGGAACTGATTCTCTAGAAAATGAAGATGATGTACAGAGCAAGAAGAGAATCAGCATCGAGCTAGGACCTCAGGCAAGAGAAGTAATCATGATCGATAGCCTAATTGAGGTACAATTCAGTAGAAGAAGAGCAGTACACATGTGATGAAGAAGCAAAGATCACATGAGAGAAACTAACGAGGCTTACTTGAGAAAATTACTTAAGATGAGATCAAGAACTCTCTTGATTCCCAGTATTTATCCCTGTTCTAGTTTTAGTAATGGTAGATGAATCTAAGACAAGGGTCTATCGCAATCTTATACCTTAACTGGTACGCACTCATGGATAGCTCCAGAAGGCTAGATGAGTTCTGGTGATGTTACCCTAGTCTTAAGAATGATCAGACGCAAAGAAAGTCAAAAAATCTGGTTCTTATGACAAGTTAGGTATGCATCTCCTTTCTTTGTACTTAAATTGCATAAGCTTATTTACACTGCTAAACCATTAAACCAGGTCCCTTATGCAAATTTTGACATCGTCCTACCTAGATCACATCATCATCAAACTAGAAACCAATCACTAGAATGCTTGATCACACTTCATCCCCACAGAGTTTAAAACCTTCAAAACTCTTCCTTAATTGACTCACATTACACCAAAGAATCTCCTAATTCAAAGTCCCAAAATCCTCAATTGACAAAATCCCAAAACAACAAAAGAGCATCAATAAGAGGATGCAGTGATTCAGGGGGGAAACAAAGAAGGTGAATTATAAAGAAGAAGTTAACTCAGGATTATAAGAAAAAGATATTGATTGGAGTTGAGGCAGTTTCATCATTGGGAAAATTAGGAATGAAAAATCAAAAGGGATGGTTGGTCTTGAATGTTGATGAAGAGCTGGAAAATAAAAGAGACCGATAGAGAACCTGGTCATCTGAGCTCAGTCCAACAAGGATGAATCAAGAGGTGTGATAATAAAGACCTTATCATTAGTGTTTCCCTTGACAAGTTAGGAGCAGAAAACTGATGATAAAAAAAGGTAAGGGGGAAATTGAAAGATGATAAAAAAACTGATGATATCCTCTATTTAAGCTTTGATAAGTTCTTGAGTGGGTAATACATATTGCTATGTTCTCATGAAGATTCTACTAAGAACTGTTGTTTTCTTATGATTCCAAAAGGATGAAATTTAGAGATGTTCCATTCTCATATGTCCAATGTATTCATGTTCTATAGACTGAATTGTAAAGAAACATGTTCTTTATTAAAACGGAACCTGATTCTATGTAGAACAACCGGATATATTTAGGATTGAAGAAGAGAAGATATAATGTCCCGAGGAAGGAGTAAGAAGGTTCATAAAGAAGAAATCTGCAACTGTACTATATACAACTGTAAAGAAATTTATAAACACTTAGTTGTGGAAGAAAGAACTATCCATCTATAAGGTTGGATTCTTAAACTGATACTGAAGAGATGTTCTTTAAAAAAGACATGGATTTCATTGGATTCTTAAACCTATCCATCTATAGGGTTGCAATGAGTGGAAGGAGAGTCCCTAAAACTGATTAAGTGAGTTTACAAAACTTATTTAGTCAAGCAACCTAGCCATCTAGTGGGCTACAATAAAAGGAAGGTAAAACCTACATGGGTTCATATGAACTTACAAACCTTGTTGAAGTCTATAAAGACTGAAGCAAGCTTACAAAACTTGTTGAGGTCGAAATGGACGGAGGTAAGCTTACAAACTTTACTGAAGTCAGATGGCAGCAGAAGTCAGAAGCTAGATCAACAATAGAGCTAGTTCTTAAGGGAAGATTGTCAACATAGGAGTTGTTCTTAAGGCGGAGGATGCACATGAAGATCAATAGAGATTGATGAAGCTATAAAGTGCACATAAAGATATATAAAGCTGCTATGGGTTTTTCATTAACAAAATGGGGGAAACTGTGAGACTACACATATATAGAGAGATTTATGTAAGAGTCCTGAGGAGGATTCAACTTCTGCAACGACAGAAACTGATTCCTATTATTGATATGCACTAAGTACTGAGTTGTCAAATCAAACAAAAATAAAGAAAAATCTTTCTAATAATAAATTTTAGATACTCAGATGATCCATATAGAACTCTGTTTAATGGTATGGATGTTATTCTTTAGCAGGAGGAATTAGTTCTTTTAGTGTGAAGAATGAGTTCTTTGAGAGTGTTTACTCTGTCATGTTACTGCTTTAAAGTTTTTCAGTAATCACTAGTGAATAAATTGGATTGACATAATGATTTTGTCATAAACCCAGAATCATGAACATATGAATTATTTTGGATTTCTTTGATAATTCTTTATATTTGTATTTCTAGGGAACTTAAGGCTGCAAGTGTTTGTTTTTTAAAAGATGGGGCAGCAATAAAAAATTGAAAATGTTTCTCAATTATTTTATTAAGCATGGAGAGGCTTTAAATAGCCAACATAAAACACATAATCTGCATAATTTGAAATTTAAAACAACCTAAAACAACTCAAACAACCTAACTAAAATTCGAAATTCATATTCATCTTAAACTAAACAACTTATTTTTCTAAAAACTACTATAGTAACGGAAAGCAAATTTCAACAACAAGAATTTTAAGGATCGATATTTCCTGTTATTGTGCACTTGGTTTATTTTCACTTTGTGACATTGTGGCCCTTTGTTCTGTCAGTAAATGGCTCCTTAATGGCATTTAGGTACTTGATGTTGTTATATTGATGCTTTTACACCTTTAATAGCCGGTACTTATCTTTTAGGGAAATCATCTTGTTCTAAGATAATCTTTTGCCTATTTTTTTTTTATCCTTTGCCTATACAAGTAATGTTACCATCTAATTATTCATTCAGATGCTTCCGAAAATATTTTATTTGAACAGTATCATTTTAGTCATTAATACGATTCTTTGAAGGAACAATAGCTTATTTTTGTTGGTGTTGTATGTTCTAAAAGTTCATTATATAAAATGCATGAACAAAAGCTAGTTCTCCGAAAAATTTAGTGAATCACCAAGTATGTTTTCCACAATCCTCAATGCAACTTATGTTGAACTTGCTGCAACTTCTTGGAACTGTACTTACTCTTGCTAGCTATCTCAGGAAAATACCACTTTCCTCTACTAATTGGTCAAGCAAAGGGCCTGGTTTAGTTTAGCTTCAAATTATCAATCCTCTATCTTCTTCAGGTGCCTTGACAAAGCTGCTGTAGTTTCAGACACCGAATCGAAAACTGGGGACTATTCCAATGCTTAGAGGCTCTGTACTGTTACACAGGTTGAGAAACTGAAAATTTTGATCCGCATGTTCCCGATATGGGCAACTGGAATAGTCTTTTCTGCTGTTTATGCACAAATGACGTTGTTTGTGGAGCAAGGGATGGTAATGGACACTGCCATTGGTTCCTTCAGAATTCCTCCAGCATCTCTTTCACTTTTCGATATCATTAGTGTTATTATATGGGTCCCTGTCTATGATAGGATCCTTGTTCCAATTGCAAGGAGTTTTACCGGAAAGGAAAGGGGATTTTCCAAGTTACAGCGAATAGGAATTGGACTTTTCCTTTCTGTGTTGGGCATGTCAGCTGCTGCTATCGTTGAGTTCAAGCGTCTACAACTCGCAAGAGACCTTGGTTTGGTGGATGAAGCAGTTGCAGTACCTCTCAGTATCTTTTGGCAGATTCCACAGTATTTTATACTGGGAGCAGGCGAGATATTTACTTTCATTGGGAACCTCGAGTTCTTTTATGATTAATCACCCAATGCAATGCGTAGCTTGTGCAGTGCATTGTCACTGTTGACCATTGCTTTGGGTAATAACTTGAGCTCTTTCATACTGACAGTAGTAACATCCATTACAACTCAAAGTGGCAAACCTGGATGGATTCCAAACAACTTGAACAGTGGGCATCTTGATTACTTCTTCTGGCTCTTGGCTGCACTTAGCTTCTGCAACTTTGTAATCTATCTTTTTTGTGCCAAAATGTATAAATCTTAGAAGCCATCCTAAGTCCAAGTTTGTTTTATACGCTAAGTGGACATTTGACCATGGAAATTAAATATTATTCATTTTATTTTGGAATTTTTAAAGTTGGAATTGACCATGGAAATTACTATGTAATATTATTGTTTTATTGCTATACACCTCCTCATTTGGCTATTGGTGTCTAGCATAGGATCAATAGCCAAATGAGGAGGTGTATAGCCATACAATGTTTCAAAAGGAGTGCACTGAATACCAGTGTGAAAGTTTGTGTTGTACCACCATTCGAAAATGGGCAACCACTACCTCCACTGAGTTGGTCTGTGAGAGGTCATGCACCTGAGGTAGTTTTCTATGCACTTATTAGCTCTCTCAGCCTGGCCATAACTTTGAGGGTGATAGGCTGTGTTGTAGTGTAACTGAGTTCCCAGTAATCTAAAAACAAATTCTGCCAAAAATTGCTCAAAAATATATTGTCCTTGTCGGACACAATGGACTCGGGCAACCCATGAAGCGTATGTACATGCTTGAAGAATTTGGTTGCTACTATTCTGGCTCTATAAGGGTGGGATAAGGTCATAAAGTGAGCAAATTCGGTCCTCATGTCCACCACCGCTAGAATAACTTCTTTGCCTCTAGGCTTAGGCAATCCTTCTATAAGAATCCATGCTTACATGCCTCTATGCTTGATCGGGGTTGTAATTGTTAGCATGATTTGACAGATTCTAAATATATGTACATATCTATGTTATAACTCTAAATATTTGTGTAATGATGATAGGAGATAGCATAGATTAATGTAGCATATTTTCAGAGATATTACAATTAGGAATAACATATATTTAGGGATATATAGCAGATTTTTAGGCATGTAAATCAGAATTCTTTCTATTTAATGGAAGAACTCTCATTTGAGAGAACTCATTCAGCAAAGCTGACATGGTATTAGAGCCTTTTTCAGTGCTTTGATTCTTAGTGTCTTTCATCTGTGGTTTCTTTCAGATTTTTTTTTTGAAAGTTTTGGTTCTGCTTCCTGTTTTTTAGTCAACAGTAAGTCCTACGTATCTTGGAATTTTAGGCATCTTGGAATCCTAGTCTTGGTCATTCTAGTTATTTTGTATCATTGCATTTCTATCTTCCTTAACTTGTCAAGAACATGGCGTCATATCAGTTTGAGTCCTTCCATGTTCGTTTCTATGACTCTTATTGTTCTTAATCTCAGGCCATACAAGACAACAAAGGCCATGTGGGATTATTTACAAAAGGTTTACAACCAAGACCATAGCGCAAGGCGCTTTCAGTTAGAGCATGAAATTTCTATGTATTCTCAAGGAGGTCTCTCTATTCAAGATTATTTCTCTGGATTTCAGAACTTATGGGCTGAATTTACCGATATCGATTATGCTAAAATACATTCTGACTCTCTCTCCATCATTCAAGGAGTTCATGAACAAAGCAAGCGAGATCAATTTTTGATGAAATTACGATCTGATTTTGAAAATATTCGCTCCAACTTGATGAACTGTGATCCATCTCCCTCGTTGGATGTCTGTTTTAGGGAATTACTTCGTGAAGAGCAGCGTCTCTTCACACAAAATGCTTTTCATCAAGGAAATGTTGTCACTGTACCATTTGCAGCTCAAGGGAAAGGAAAGAGCATGGATATGGCTAGAACTCAATGCTACAGTTGCAAGAAATATGGTCATATTGCTAGCAATTGTGGCAAGAAGTTCTGTAATTATTGTAAACAACAAGGACACATTATCAAAGAGTGTCCCACACGTCCTCAAAACCGTAGGGAAAATTCTTTTCAAGTTGGGATAAATGGTTCAACTACAGATAACTCGTCTTCAGTAGGACAAGTTCTTACTCTTGAAATGGTACAACAAATGATCTTGTCAGCATTTTCAGCTTTGGGGCTGCAAGGTAATGAGGTAATATCTAAATTTTGGCTTGTTGATTCTGGCGCTTCCAATCATATGACCAATTTAACTAATATACTCAAAAATATCCGTGAGTATAATGGTCCAACACAAATTCAGGTTGTCAATGGTAGTAATTTACCCATTACCAAGGTTGGAGATATTACTGAAACTTTCAAGAATGTTTTTGTATCACCAAAGTTCTCCACTAGTCTTATTTTAGTTGGCCAATTGGTAGATAACAATTGTGATGTGAATTTTTCTCGTAATGGTTGCCTTGTGCAGGATCAGGTGTCGGGGACGATAATTGCTAAGGGGCTTAAAGTTGAAAGATTGTTTCCTATACACTTTTCTATTCCTCGTGTTCTAGCTCTTGCTTCTACCACTACTAAAAATGAGGTTTCGCATAAACGTCTAGGACATCCAAATTCTATTGTGTTGTCTCATTTGTCCAATTCTGGTTTATTGGGAAATAAAAATCAATTTTCAGTTGCTTCCTTTGATTGTTCTACTTGTAAATTAGGCAAAAGTAAAACTCTTTCTTTTCCTAATTTTGGTAGTCGTGCTGCAAAGTGTTTTGATGTCATTCATAGTGATGTTTGAGGCATTTCACCAGTTATTTCTCATGCTCATTTCAAGTATTTTGTGACATTTATAGATGACTATAATCGGTTTACATGGGTGTATTTTCTTCTATCTAAATCTAAAGTGTTTTCCATATTCAAGAAATTTTTAGCTTACGTTGAGACTTAATTTTCCACATGCATCAAAATATTAAGATCTGATTCTGTTGGAGAAGATATGTCTCATGAATTCAATAATTTCTTTCTTGAGAAAGGAATTGTATCATAACGCTCTTGCCCATATACGCCACAACAAAATGGGGTTGCTGAGCGTAAAAATCGTTATCTTTTAGATGTCACTCGTACTTTATTGATTGAGTCCTCTGTTCCATCTAAATATTGGGTTGAAACTTTGTCTACTGCTGTCTATTTGATTAATAGGCTTTCATCTAAAGTGTTAAATCTTGAGTCTCCATATTATCATTTTTTTCATAAGCATCCCGGCTATCATAGTTTTCATACGTTTGGTTGTGTTTGTTTTGTGCACCTGCCTCCTTTTCAACGCAATAAACTCTATGTTCAGTCTATTAAATGTGCTTTTATGGGCTATAGTACTTCACATAAAGGTTTTATTTGCTATGATCCAAGTTCTAACAAATTTCGTGTTTCTAGAAATGTTATTTTCTTTGAGAATCAATATTTCTTTCCTACTCATGTTGAGTCATCTTCTGTTTCTCCTCTTCTTCCTACTTTTGAGGATTTGTCATTGTCTTCTAAGCGGTTCAAACCAGGATTTGTGTATGAACGACGTCGGCCAACTTTACCCCATCCCAAAACAGATCCGCCACCTGAGACTGCTCCACAACCAGAATCTGAGATTTCTTCAAGGTCTGCTCCTCTTGAGCCTCCTCGGCGATCTACTAGAGTGTCTCAAACTCCTAAACGGTATGGTTTTTCTTCTACTTTATCCACCATCTCTATTCCAACAGGTTACTCACAAGCTTCCAAGCTTGAATGTTGGCAAAAAACAATGGAGGAGGAACTTTTGGCTCTTAAAGAAAATAACACATGGGACATTGTTCCTTGTCCACCAAATGTACGTCCAATTGGATATAAATGGGTTTATTCAATTAAACTTAATTCTAATGGAACTCTTGATCGGTACAAAGCTCGATTGGTGGTCCTTGGCAACAAACAGGAGTATGGTGTAAACTATGATGAGATTTTTGCACCTGTAGCAAAATTGACTATGGTGCGAACAATTATTGTCATTGCTGCATCACAAAATTGGCCTCTTCATCAAATGGATGTCAAAAATGCTTTTCCTCATGGTGATCTCAAAGAAGATATTTATATGAAACCCTCACCTGATTTGTTCTCATCACCTACATCAGATGTATGCAAGTTGAAGCGGTCTTTATATGGATTGAAACAAGCTCCAAGAGCTTGGTTTGACAAGTTTCGGTCTACTTTGCTTCAATTCTCTTTTGAGCAGAGAAAATATGATTCGTCTTTGTTTCTTCGAAAAACAGCTGCAGGATGTGTTCTTCTTTTGGTGTATGTAGATGACATTATTATCACAGGAACTGATTCTTCACTAATCACTAGCCTCCAGCAGCAACTTAAGGATTCTTTTCATATGAAAGATCTTGGTATTCTTACATACTTTTTGGGGTTAGAAGTTCATTATAATTCTTTAGGTGTGTTCTTGAACCAACACAAATATACTTCGGACTTGATTGCTTTGGCTGGTCTTCAAGAATCCTCCTCTATAAATACTCCATTGGAATTGAATGTAAAGTACTGTAGTGCGGAATGAGATCTTCTTCCTGATCCAACTTTGTATCGGCAATTAGTTGGGAGCCTAAATTATCTTTACTATTACCCGACCTGATATCTCTTTTGCAGTTCAACAAGTGAGTCAATTTATGTAGGCTCCACGCCATCTACATTTGGTGGATGTCCGTCGCATCATTCGATATCTCTTGGGAACATCTACTCGTGGATTATTCTTTCCTAGTGGTTCTGAGATTCAGCTTAATGCATTTAGTGATTCTGATTGGTCTGGATGTCCTGATACTCGTCGCTCCGTCACAGGTTGGTGCATGTTTCTTGGAGATTCTTTGATATCTTGGAAGAGCAAGAAGCAAGATCGTGTATCAAAATCTTCCACCGAATCTGAATATCGAGCAATGTCTATTGCTTGCTATGAGATTGTTTGGCTTCGTGGTTTACTTGCAGAAATTGAATTTCCTCAATCTAATCCCACTCCTCTCCATGCTGACAACACAAGTGCTATTCAGATTGCTACTAATCCAGTTTATCATGAAAGGACCAAATACATTGAAGTGGATTGTCATTATATCAGAGAAGTTGTAGATAAGAGAGTCATTACTCTTCCACATGTATCCAGTGATCTTCAAATAGCTGATGTGTTTACAAAGTCTATGGCACGACAACGTCATCAGTTTCTGGTAGGCAAATTGATGCTTTTTGATCCACCGGCATCAATTTGATGGGGGATGTTAGCATGATTGGACAGATTCTAAATATCTGTACATATCTATGTTATAACACTGAATATTTGTGTAATGATGATAAGAGATAGCATAGATTAATGTAGCATATTTTCATAGATATTACAATTAGGAATAGCATATATTTAGGGATATATAGCAGATTTTTAGGCATGTAAATCAGAATTCTTTCTATTTAATGGAAGAACTCTCATTTGAGAGAACTCATTCAGCAAAGTTGACAGTAATAACCCTAGATAAGGCACATTCTCATCTTTACTTCTTTGACACACATCACAGGCCTCCACATATTGTATTACCATTTGCTTCATTCCAGGCCAATAAAACACTTGTGCTAACCTTTTGTAGGTACCAAGCTGTCCAGAATGACCACCAACAAGCGAGTCATGAAAGGTGGTGATCAATTAGTGCCTTAACCCACTAACGCTGCCAACATAAACCTTACCCTTTTTCCTTAGAATATCAAAAGAACAATGGAATAGATGAGGACCCAAGTGACCATATAGAAATTGGATATTAGTGTAGTTACTTCAAGATCAGCTTCATAGCTTTTATGATTTTCTTGCACCCAAGTAGGCACCATAGCACTTATAGTTGATACACTAGCTAGGGCATTGGGCATGTTACCTTCCTTATCCTCAAACTGCCTAGACAATGCATCTGTCACTTTGTTCTCAGCACCCTTTTTGTACTGCACCTCATAGTCTAGACCCAACAATTTGGTTAGACCCTTCAGTTGTACAACAGTTGTAACTTTTTTCTCTAGGAGAAATTTTAGGCTATGATGATCAGTTCTTACCGCAAAGTGCTTATACTGAAGATATCGTCTCCAGCTGTCTACAGCATTAAGGAGAGTCATGTATTCCTTCTCATAGATGGATTTTCCCTATGTCTAGGAGCCAAAACTTTACTGAAGTAAGTTGTGAGTCTATTGCCTTGCATAAGAACAACATCAATTCCGGTCAAGCTTGCATCAGTCTCTACAATAAACTCTTTAGTATTATCAGCTAAAGTCAAGACAGTGGTAGTGGACATGTAATGTTTCAATGCTATAAAGTCTTGATCAGCCTCCTCATTCCACCTAAAAGCATCCTTTTTCAGTAACTCAGTTAGTGGAATGCAAATGATGTCGTAGTTGAGGACATACTTTCTATAATAGCACGTGAGCCTAAAAAACCTCCAAGTGCTTGCAAGGTGGTAGGGGTAGGCCACTCACTCATAGACTGGACCTTGCTTGGATCGGTAGACACCCCTTCAAAAGTAATTATATGGCCTTGATACTCCACTTGTGGTTGAACAAATGAGCATTTAGATCTCTTAGCATACAACGATTATTTCCTCAGCACTTCAAACACACCAGTTAGGTGAACTACATGGTCTGCACGGGACCTACTATACACTAGTATATCATCAAAAAACACAAAGACAAACTTCCTGAGTAGGGGTTGAAATACCTGATTCATCAGTGCTTGGAGGGTTGCAGGACCATTGGTGAGCCCAAATAGCATTACCTTGAACTCATAATGACTCATGTGGGTACTAGATGTAGTTTTGAACACATCTTTCGGCTTCATCCTGATCTGATGGTATCTAACTCTCAAATCCACCTTTGAAAAAATCACAGATCCTTGTAATTCATCCAGTAAGTCATCCACTATTGGTATAGGGTACTTATCTTTAATGGTAATTTCATTTAGACCCCTATAATCCATATAAAACCTCCAAGTTCCACTTTCTTCTTAACCAAGAAAAAGGTGATTGGCTGTGTTGGATGGTATCATTACTGATTCAGTACCAGTAGATTGGATAAGGAACAAATGAGCCATAATGGTTTGCCCTTTGAAAATAGTTTACTCATAATAGTACCAATGATCATGCTAATCCGACTCTTGTTCCAAATTGCCTTTAAAACCACCTTGTTACCCTGCCTCCCAATGATCACACATTATTTCTCATGGTCCAATTTATTAGGGTTATACTTCTTCATCTAGTCATTACCTAATATAATTCATATCCCCCCTAGTTTGAGAATTTGGATGTTTTTCACAAAGGGTTTACCCCCCCCCCCCTATTTTCCAAGTGAATTGAGGGAACCTGGAATTGCAATACACATAATTGCCATTAGCAATAGTTACTCTGATT